>JAJIYU010014680.1:0-13090 GCA_030144865.1 Tinospora cordifolia
TCCTACTACTATATTTGCTGTCTAAAACAGCTAAAGAACAAGAGAAGGGAAGAGAGTAAGCAAAGAAATTCTTTCTTTCTTGCTGGAATGAATTTTCAGAATGAGGGGGGGGGGTTATATAGATTTTTTTAGCAGAAAAAGACGAAACCGTACAGTTACGAATAGTTTGTTACTGTAACTACAATAACCACCGAATCTTATTTTGTCTGCCGACAAAATAGTGACCGTATTTGTAAACAGTAACCGTATATTTGAACAGTAACCGTATTTTTGAACAGTAACAGTAAATTTTAAATTTTTTTTCTTCGAATTCCGAGTATTACAATACTGAAATTTGTGGGTATTACAGAATGCCTTTGTGGGAATGAAGAGAAGGCTGACATTTATTCTAATGTTAGTTTTGCAAGAACCAATCCTAGAGTTAGTAATTTATACTAATGTTTCACGTGCATTGAATTATCAGAATTGGTAATGTCATTATATGGATATGCATTGGCAAGATTGCTTAATTCCCTTGTTTTAATGTTATCTCAATATTTAATTATACTCATTCACCTTTAATTAAAACTAGATAAGACTATAACAATTTTAACCTCAATTCACCAAAACTTCTTAATCATACTTAAGCTTCAAAAAAAAAGTTTCAAGCTTTTTGCGATTAATCCTTAAACAAGATCACTTTGTTAAAATTTTGTAATAATTCATTATTGTGAAACCCACAAGGAATTAAAAAAAATCAAAAGGATAAATTCAAATACATGGATGATAAGAAAGAGAGACAATTATCTCTTTGTAGGACCCACCCACAATTTAATTTCTATACAAAGGGGCTCTACTTGTTTTCATTCTCATCCTTATTCTCACAATACCCAGTCGGGTGAGAAAGTAGAGAACGAAATAGGCAAGAGAAAAGGGAAATTTTTAATATATTTGACGCGTAGGTAAGTTACTTTCCTCCATTCTTGTTGCAAAAATGTTATACAAGTTATGTACTACAATCCTAAGGATATAATTTTTGTTATAGATAATGTTTTATAGGGTGACTCAGAAATAGGATGTATTTTTACTTAGATCAAAACTATACAAAAGTTATATCATTGTGTTCATCTTATCAAGTAGATTACAGATATATAATTTATTTGTATCTATATAGTTTCTAAAGATTTTTATAGTGATTGGAAGTTAACACATGAGATATATATGTACTGATGTTAAAATTTTAATTAAGAGGGATCGAAATGTAAAGAATGAAATTCTAGAGTCAATGATATCAAAATTATGATTTTTGTAGATTGATTGATAGTTTTAATTTATATTTTTGTAATGGAAAAAAACGGATTATTATATAGGGTGGGACCCAAATGAAATAATATATATATATTAGAAAAAAGAAATGATAATGTAGGCTGAGAGTTATTTAGTTAAGTTAAGAACTTGAATCCTATTGGTCAATTTAATGCTAATAGAACACATATACATAGAAAATAATATATATTAGAGAAAATGATAAATTATTTTACTTAACTTACAGTAAATTAGAAGAGATTGGTTATTATCCAAGGAAGTGAGAGAATGTCAAATAGGATAAGTTTTTTATTTTTTGTAAGTGTTTCTTTATCTTGATTATTTATATGGCATTGTAATTTAAAAAAATGATTTGAATGTAAGCATGTTATCTGTATAAACATCTATTGCATTGGATTCAAATTCATGCAATTGTATTTACGCGGCAGCGTGTTTTAGATTTGCAAGAGCAGATTCAAAACATGATATCATTTTGATAGATTGAGTCGTGGAGAATAATACTTCTTTGTGTGATAATCCATGTGGGACTAAGTCATGAAAAATATCAGTCTTTCTATATATGATAATCCTCAAAATGATTGTGGAGGTGATGGTAATTAGAGCTACAGTAGACTATTGTTATAGCTAGATAAAAAGTGAGACTAATTTCATGTTTAGAAGATATGCATATGGATGTATGAAATTCTGCATAATTAAAATCATAGCATGATCACTATGTTAAAGTGCATATACATATTATTCAGATTTGCATAGTAAATTTAAATGTTTTATTTAATTTGATTGTCTGCATAGTTATTTAAATGCATTTAAATGTCATAGATAAAGAATATTCACTGAGCGTGTTGTGGCTCATTATTTTCTTCAACATTTCAGGAAAAAATCGAAAAGGAAAGCGACTACCATAGGAAGAGTAGACTACTCTTCAAATCACTGTTGTGTATGTATATTAAATTATTTTGTAAGCTTAAATTTTTATAATTATATTTATCACTATATATGTACTATCACTTAGAGATATGAGGATTTGTCTAACCTAGATAAGAGTATTAGAAATTGTTAATTATGAGTTGTGAATTATGATGGATGGAAATATTTTTGGAAATTATTTATTTATGAAATGGTTGAGTGATAAATTATTTATCATGTGATTTTTTTCCTTTGGGATAAGTCCATATTTTAAGGGAGCCTGTTGAAAATTTTTTTTTGGATATTGTGAAATACGAGGTTAGAAGGGCTGACATAGTACTATATACGTAAATATAGCGTATATGGTATTATATGCTGGTCGTATGGTCACTTTTACAAAGTGGGTTGCGACAAATTTAGTTTCAAGGTTTGACTAATTTGAGATATAAATTAATATTCTAGCTGTGAATAATATTTTTTGCAATACATGTTTGTTCTCTAAGCATTTAAGAGTATTATATGCCAATGTCAAAAATGAGTTAGAACTTTAAGTCCATGAATCTAAGTACTCTGCGTACAACAACCCAGAAAGAACATAAATTAGATTTCAATTGGCCATAGTTCATTTTCATAAATGTTTCATCGAATAAAGTGGACAATAATGAGTAAGTGAATAAGTTAAGTGACATGCTAAACTAAAAAATGATTCATTTAACACAATTATGAATAAGTTAAGAGACAAATTATAAATAAATTAATTTAAAATTAATGTTTTTATTACTATGTTGATGACATAATTTTTTTTAATTATTTTTAAAAATATTTTTTAATTTATTTTATTTTTAGTAAATTATTTGTATTTTATATTTTTATTAATATTTTTTTGTCAAAAATAATTTTAAAAATTAGTTACAAAATTTTAAATAGGTTATATATAGTTATACAATTATAACAAGGTTAATAAACGAGTCGGGTTTGAGTTTGCAAATATGATATAATTAATAAATAAATTGGTTTAGGTTCGCAATATGTGGAAAATACTTGTTTGTGACACAATGACACGAATTGTAAATCCTACATAGAATGACAAATAACAAGAATAATGGACAAAACATTTTTTAAACAATGACCCAACAAGGCAAGCCACTTATCTAAGAAGTAAAATGAGTAGGGTTAGCAAAAGTAGAAATATGGGCTGAAGGAGATATACGATCAGATCTCAAACTATGTTATTAGAAAGGGTAAAACAGTAAAGAGCGTCTCTCTACAAAAAAATTACCTTCTCAATTCATAAATCCTTCATGAAACAATAATTAGAGTGGAACTCTATGAAAATGTTGTTTATCATTTCGTAATTCGGATACTTAAAATATTCTTTTATGATAGAAGGAAAAGGAGTATAGGAAGGACGAGCTTCAAATTACAGCTAGGGAGAGATAGGAACCAATTTGAGCGATGGGAATGGATTAACGATTACTAACAACTCGGAAATCTGTACGTAAGTATTTAGATTCATTGTAAAGTTGCAAGGGGCTTGTATTAATGTGTGAGGAAGTCCCACTGTTTGCATAGCATGTTGTATCGGCCACTAGGTCAAGTGAGGCTATTAGAGCATTTGGAGAAGGAAATTGAGATTGATTATTGCTAATTCTTTTACTGAATACCACCTTTGTAATAGCAAACAATTTCAAAATGTCAATAGTGATGCAAATTTGGCATGTGGGTTTGGATCCACTATAGTGTCATTTACAACGATCCCATGGTTTACCTTCATTAGTAGGAGCCCAAAGGATGATGGCTCTAGCCCCTTATTTTGAGGCCCCTATATATATATATATAAACAAATTAAAATTTATTAAAAAAATCATGTTTTGCCCTTTAATTCCAAAAAAAAAAAAAAAAAACATTAACTTTATTTCTTTATTTATTAATAACTTTAAAATTTGTACTTTTCTTAACAAATTATTTCTTTATTCATTTCTATATTTATTGGTACCTTGGTCCCTTATTTTTGGGGGCTCCAAACTTATCATTTCGCTCTAGGCCCCCAAGAACATAGGACCGGCTCTGTGCATTGTGACAATTTTTATACTATGATTTAGAAAGGAGGCTTGTTGAGGTTGTTCTTGTTCTTGTTGTTGATTGCAGGACTGATAACCATGTGAACGTAGACTGCTAGGAGTTTGCCTTATTGAATACTACATTAGCTTAGAGATGAGGTGATAGCTAAATTGTTGATGGAATTTGGAATATTCAAAAGCTAAAGTTTAACATCAAAATTAGGAAGAGATTTCTGGCCATGTAAGATTAGCTTTCTCATATAAGGGAGTGGTAATTAAAGGGAACTCAGCCTCTTGCTCAACAAGAACGCGGCATATAAGATGTGGTGTGGAAAAAGAGCAGTTGGAAGCAACAAGGCTATTGTTGAAGCCTTTTCCAAAGTGGGCAGGGAGTGGACCACATTTGGGCGCCCTTACAAGTGATTTACATGTCAGTTTGACAATCCTATGTAGGAGCATGATTTTGACCACTACAAAGGTCCTTACTGGCTTGCCAAACAAAATCAGAGATGACGTGTCTGATCATTCCAGAAGCTATTAATTCAATAACCAATCCAATAAGAGTTGATTTCTTACTTACCCAATCCCTATATTTTGGATAGGGAGTCCCATCTTCATCCAAGCAAGGAGTTTGACATGCTTTAGTGCCTAGAAGGAAGCCTCTAGTAACTAGCTTTTAACAATTAGAAGGACTAGTAATTTTCACAGCAGGAAATTATCACAATTGAGCTTCGCATTCATGCATTGGCTTAATGACTATCATCGACATTGTTGGCGTTATGGAAAAAGATGTCATAGTTAGAACAGAGCTATCATAACCTTTTATTATGGCTATTGGCCCAAAAGCTCTAATACCACATTAGATGTAACACATATATAATTGAAAAAGAAATGTTATGTTCATGGAGAATGAGATAGAAATTATTGTTCATCATATAGAGAGTGAGAGCTTATTGCAACTATTAGGTCAAATGACACATTCATGTTAAAGTAAAAAAACTAACCACTTATGTGACATCATGTAGTTGAAGAATGAGATAGAAACACCGCATGGAAGATGTACAATTCAAATTATGCTAGCTTAGTTAAATTAAGATATGATTAAATAAGAAGTCTAAGAAGAAAAATATTTAGATAGAGATGTTATTTTAGAAATATAATATGTAAAAATACAATTTCTAAAATAACATCTAGGTCTAAATATTTGTGCTCCGCCTAGCGCCTTCCGTTATGACGACTTCAGTCATCGTTCAATTTTAAAGCGAATTGCGACCGAACCGCCCTTTTGTAGGACGATGCTGTTTTCTGCTTTGCTCCCTCTTGTCCTTCTTCTTGTCTTGTTTTCTCTTTTATTATTGAGAACTTATGTGCCTGCCTCTTTTTGGTTGTCTCAATGGATGAAATTTGTATGGCCATGACTACGGGACTGAGACGTCAAATGTTGCAGCGCAGCCAGCCTGCGGGAAGAAAAGTGGTTTCGTAATGGCCACGCATTCCACGTGTATGGCCATCAATGCTAGGTTGGTCTAGACGCCCTTCGCTTCGGAAGCCGCAATGAATATTATAAAAATTTATTGGACGTTTTAAGTGGGTATTTGAGATAATAAAGAAGAAATACAGCTGGATTTACGTAAAATGAGTTATTTTATCCGCAGATTTAAATAATAATAATAAATAAATAAATAAATCTGAAAAAGTGTATATAAAATGACCTGCACATATATATAATATTATATATAATGCTTTGGTGAAAAAACACTGTGATCTCTTTAGTTATTTTTTGGAGATATAAGCGAATTCCAACTTCTAACGTATGAAGTCTGATCTTTACTACTGTGCAATGCAAGTCTACCACGGATCTTGGCTAGCTAATATGAGTTTCATAAATGTTATTAATATATTTTTTCAAAACCCTAAAAACCTTTTTTTTTTCTTTAGTTTTCTTATTTTCGGATTGTATTACACTTTTTAGATTGTAAATCATATGCAGCTTAGTCTTTGGATCTTTTCCTTAAATGTTCCAATGGTTAAAGTCTCCTCCCCATATTATGAATGGAATACTCATAATTGATGCCTTGTTATTTTATGTAGTCTTATATTTTCTTGTTATCACTGTACATGTTTTTTGTTCGTGCAATTTTGTTCTCTTGTTATTGACTACCCTTAATTTACTAGCTATTTTGTAGGACATATCTCCCGTACTTCTTTTTATACTTGTTGTGTCTATATATTTATACATATATAGTTTTATGTTGTTATGGGGATGTATTTTAAAAAATGAAAAAAAAAGATTTTTTTTAAAAACAAAAAATAAGGGAAAAAAAAAAAGTGGGCCCACTACTTGCAAAATTCCCATTGCCTGAAGATAAATGGATTTGCGTGCAAATGTTGATATGTCTTAGTCAAAAGCATGAGGTTGACTAAACAAACAATTACAAACCCCAAACACAAAAAAATAAAAAATAAAAACAAAAACAAAAAATAAAAATAGAGTAAAAACTAATATTTTGGTAAGGATTACGCAGGAAATCGCTAGAATTATAAATAAATAAACAAAACGTTTCTTTCCTTAATATCAATATAATTGTTAAACTTTAATTTTAAAGATGTGTTTAATGCGCATAATAAAATAAAATAAAAAAATTGCAGAATAAAATAATATAAAATTGAATGGGATATCAAGATATGAAAAATATAGTGATTTTGTACTTGGTGCAACAATTAATGATCACTAAAAAAATTAAAAAGTGACCGTAATAAAGAAAAAAAATATTTTTCCTACAATCTCATAAAAAATATTGAGATTGGTTTATTCTCTACTATTAATTAAAATGTGGGCTAACTTTTATTTTAAATATATTAATTTTGCTCCTCATCAAACATGAGAAGAAGAGTAAAATTACTCTGATTCAATGGTGTCCTGCTTATCAAATTTTGCTCCTCATCAAACTACTATTAATTAAAATGTGGGCTAACTTTTATGGTCTACTACACTTTTATAAGGTCACACACACGCAGATATATATATACATTATAAGATAAATAATTAATTAGAAGCTTTCAAAATAAATGAGCTACAAACCTTGAATTGATAAATAAATATATTTATATTATTACTTCTGTTCTATGTAATACGAAATATAATGTTACTACGAAGATCAATTATTGTCGGTAATAACCAAAAAAATTTAAAAATTAAAAATTAAAAAATTAAAAAAAAAAAAAAAAAGAAAGAAAGAATCTGTAACAGTGAAGACATTATAAAGCCATGTGCAGGCCCTGATCCGTGGGATGATGTGGGGGCGCCGACACCTCCTCGTCAATCCCTGCTAATGCCAGCACTCTCCTTCCGTCTAGGAATTTTGAAGGCCGAGAGTGACAACTGAATGCACACTACTGTAACGGCACCCAAAACTAACTATTTTATAGTGAATCTAATCTCATCATCACCCAAACAAATGCTCAGATAAGAATTGGCGACAAACATTACTAGTTTAAGATTAATTAATTATTGATTTGTTTATAAACATGATATAAGATTAATTTATTATTAATTTGTTTAGTTAATTGGTTTTGTGAGCTATATGTATAGCTTACGGAGTATACAGTCCCACTATCACACAACAACACTTAGAAAAAATTATAGAAAAAGATTATATAAACCTAATTCTAAACATTAAATGATATAATATATAATAATAGTATATATTTATATTTCTAGATAAAAAAATTAATGTGTACTTTGAGATAGATACTTATTTATTTAATAATTAAAATTATATATTATGATATTTGATGATTGAAATATTATTTATATAATATTTTCCAAAACTATATATTTGCTGGTCAATTGATCTTCGGCTTTTACGTTGCATTCCGCTAAATGAACAAAACTATAGTATTTGCAAAATAATATCATAAAATGAGGTGCAATTAGCTTCAAATTATAAATCTAATATTTTACGTTTCAAACTTGTAATTTAAATTGTTTTTATTTTAAATTCAAGATTGCAATATGACTTCTTATGCACTTTCGTCAATGTCATGAGAAGAGATGAGAGACCGATAAAAGTGAGAAGAGATAGTGGATTTTGCAAAGTATTCGGTTGTACTTCAAATTTTAAAAGTTGATATCAGTTTAAAACAATTGGTTTACGTCTGTAATTGTTTTATTGATAGGTGGAGCCTTTTCAACTATGAGTGGCTTCGTAGATGTAGACTGCTTACTAATAAGTAGTCCTTGCTGCCAATCTTAATATATTATTTTTTTTATTTTTTGTTATTTCTTTTCTTTTTCTAGTTTCAAATTATGACAATACTTAAAAGAAATTAATTTTAAAAGATGGGTAATTTCAAGTAAAAACAAACCTAACATATTCGAAAGAAAAAAAAAAAAAAAACTTCTATCATTAGAAATTATTGCTCATGTTTTGTTTGTCTATACATAGCCCCAAATAACAACAGAAAATAAGTCTTCTTAAAAAATAAAATCATTATATATAAAGAAATGTTTGGGGGGCTTAAGTCAGAAATGATTGATCATTGAAAGGATAGGAGAAAACTACTTGCATATTTAATTTAAATTAAGGATTATTGCATGGGAAGACCGTTCATAAATACAAACAATGGTATCGCTCAATATTTATTTAACTTTTGAAATGCATCATCTGATTTGGCACAAAATGAAAAGAAAGGAAAAGTTTGTTGGTTGTTGAGCCATGCATTTATTTACTTGCCGGTACTTGGATGGATACATGACTACCGTGGCCATGTGGTCAGATAGAAATAAACATACTGAATAATTAATTACTATTTTTTAAAAGATAAAATAACTTTTTCATCAGAAAAAAAAAAAAAATCTATCTCCTTTTTCTTTTTTAATATTTATTTTAAAGTCCAGTAGGTATTTTTGACATGTTGAATAAAATAACATATTGAATAAATATTTACTTTTTTATAAAAGATAAAAAAAACTTTTTCATCAGAAAAACGATGTATCTAAGGTCCTTTTTTAATATTTATTTTTAAATCCGACAAGTATTTTTAATTTTCTATAAATCCGGAAGTTTTTGGAGTTAGAATAGTAAAATACCACCTATTGATTTCTCATAATCTATAATCAGTTTTTGATTAAAATGACATATTAAAAAGTGATTGGTAAATAAAAATGTCATACCAACTTCATTTTAAATGTCAAATATCATGTAATTTTTAAATAGAAAAGGTTGATGTATATTCATTTACTCATTTAATAATCATAAATATAAATAACATTACTCTTTGAGATGGGTGCACATATGAAAAACTTATATTCTGTGTTACAAATCAAAATATTATATTTCCAACAACTCCAAAGTCCAAACTATTCTCTATCTTACCTACTTTTTCTCTTCTAAACCCTTAAAGCATTATTTCCTTCAGATTTTCTTAACTTTTATTTTTACGTAACTTCAACCTCCAATTGTAATAAATGTTTAAATTATGTTCAAGTGAGGCAATTTTCTTTTCTTTTTTTTTTTAATTACTTTTTTCTTATGGGGATTATATATCTATTTCTATTAATAAAGGTTAAAAGAAAATTTAATTATAATGATTCTTTATTACCTTCTAATTTTTCTAAAGTTTAAAAATAGACACCATCCAAACTATTTCTTTTAAAAGAAGCTTATTATTTTGATAATATTATCAATTCTCAACTCCCTACCATGTAACTAATTTTATCCATTTGTTAATTTCACACTTACCCCAGTTTTTTTTTTTCCTATCTTTGCTTTAAATTACCTTTTTTCCTAAATTAAAAAAAATCCACTGCCGTACCATAGCTGATTACCTTTTCTTCTTCTTCTTCTTCTTCTTCAACTGTCAAACCAAATTAATTGCGTAACGAAGATACATTATAAGATGGTTTTCATTTTTTTGTGAAATGCTTATCAATTCCAAGGGATAGAGAGTGATATCCAGCCAATGGAAAAAGTCCTTAGAAAATTTTAAAATGGCTGTCAAAGCTCGAGGTTTTGATTGGCAACACTAAAAATTCAATTTTGTCCGGTTGGGGTAAGAAAAATAAAATAAAAAATAAAAAGATTAAGACAAACGAAAAGTCATTTTAAAGTCAATACAAGCTGTCTTCAAATCCTCCGTCAAAAAGGAGTGTTTGAATTACCTGCGACTACTACATTAGTTTTTTACCACTAAAAGAACACTAAAAATAGAACAAAAAATATTCTAAATCGGTAATCATTCAAAAATGAAAGAAAAAAAAATAATCTTATGCATAGCCATTTTGGTCAAATTACAAAAGAGTAACCTAGGAATTATCTTTGTCTCTTTATTTGAGTATCAGTAAATATACCCCACTTTTTACTAAATACACCCCATTTTTTAAAGCCGCCTCCACCTCGCTTTTAAAACGATGTTATTTTCCTCACCCTAAAAAATGAAATAAGTCCCTCCATCAAAAAACAACATAAATCCCATTTCCAATGCGATTTTGAAAACCACTTCCCGTTCTTTCTACCATTTTTGTTGTTCCTCCACTCTCTTGCCATTGCTAGTGATTCAAATTATCTTATATTATATCACATTCACACTACTACCTCTTGGATTGGGGTCTGATAAGTTATAGAAAGCACATGCAAAAGAGGTCATTTGGAGAGGAATATTTCGTTCCAATCCTTGATTAGACATGTTTTTAGTGTTTTAGGTTGTTTACATTCGAATCTAATGATAAAATGCATCAAATCTATATATATATTTTTTTTGTTAATTCCATTTAAGAATGTGATTTGGGTGTGACAAATCGAAGAGGTCAAGATGAGTTTCAATTGGCCTTATAGGGTTGATACCTTGCGTGAAAAGTTTTAGCCTCATTCAACCAAGGCCCTTAGTAGACTTCTAACCAAACCCTTCTGAGAAAATTGTTTGATTCATTAATTATTCTCCCTCTGTTTCTCAATGATGTTGTGAAAGAAGATTTTGGTATCAAAGAAACAAAGTACCCCTTTTGCCTCTAATCTTACATCCACTTCATCAATTCAAAGTACTAGTAGAAGACAATTACTAACAACATTGTTTTATAGAGCAATGGTGGAAGTGACAACTAGCCTTGACTTAGCCCAAATTCTATATATGTCCTTGTTTGAGCCTAATATTGAATAATGTCCTTAGTGACGGTGTGTTCAAGGGGCTCCTTTCTTCCCTCGTAGAGAGAATTGCTTCAGTGCACCCCTTTGACATTTGTACTATGTAGGAGTGCTCTTTAAAGTTGTAACACCTCGACCTTGGATCACCCAAGAACATCAGAGCCAAATTTACAAAAGTGTCATCAAGTGCAATAAATAAAAGGAGATAGATGATAAATAAACATTTAATAATAATTACGAGGTCAATCAAAGGTCGAATATGCTATGTCCTTACCAAATCTCAACTAGTAATCATAAAATGCACCAGATAACATTAATCATGATTATATAAATAAAATGTTAAATAATACTGTGTATAGGTTCTCATATAATAAAATAAGACGAGACCATAAGTAAGTCTAACTCATTAATCAATACATTAACGTTGAATTAAAATAATTGAAAACATTGGGTCCATCGGTCGACTCAAACAAAGTTCAATAATAACTTCATCGGTGAGGCTACTTCTGATTACACTACTAGAATGAGTTGGAAGGAACCACATTGATTAATAATCACCTATAAAAAAAAATAGAATGGAAGGGGTGAGCTCAAAGGAATTTTGTGGATCAACCCAAAAATATCTTAAACATTATAATGACCAATACAAAAATGTGCAAACACTTTCAAACATTAAGTGTTTCAATTAATTGTTTGTTTATGGTTGTCATTAAGACTGAAAGGACTTTACTCGGTATCACGCTTATCGATTTAAGGTGTAGTTTATGGACACCTTCTAAAGATAATATCAATCTTCAAGGACATTTTTCCATAAAGATGTCTACTATCAGGGATCAACGATTTGTTAATGGTCATCAAATAGGAAACACCATATGGAGCCTACTCCTCTAGGGACAATACCCACAGCGATCAAATATGAATACAACCACACAGGTACATGGTTAATATCTTAATCATCTTTATTTACTAGAGGTTATAACAAAATTAAAGCAAACATATCTCATGCATACATACAACAATAAAATATTAAACAACAAAAATGTGATGATCACGTAATAGGATATTAATTGAATTAAATTAAATATATCAGAACATAGCATAACAGTTGTAATGTCTTAGTATGCTTCTAGATTTCACATGCGAACATTCATGAACATTAACATATTAACATGAACCTAATAATTTGTTTTAATATAGGAAACAATTAACTACATTAATTATCTTAATTAAAATATTACATGAGAGAGAAAGACATCGCTTTCACATATACTCATATTCCAATGCTTCAAGGTTCATACTAGTTTATATTTATTTGAGATATTGACCTAAGTCATATAAAATATTATTTTTAATAATTTATGATTATTTTAGTATTTTAGACTTGTTATAAAATAAAAGAAAAACTACTAGAATATCAAGAAAAGAAGAAGAAGAACTCAAGAACATAAGAGAGAAGAGAGAAATATGGGAGATAGCTTTTCATTCTCTTAAGAATAGGTTGAAGTTCAACCTTGGTACACCATTTATAATGTAAGCACCCCCTTTATATAGATTTTAGGAATGGGAGGTTACACAAATCATAATTACAATATTTAAACTTGAACATAAATAAGATTTAGGGGTTACAAAATTCTAAATACAAAAGGGGTTACAAAATACTAAATGATAATGGTTACA
>JAJIYU010014681.1:0-13083 GCA_030144865.1 Tinospora cordifolia
TGAGAAACTTAAACCAAAACAGTGGCTCAATAAGCTTATGAGCAGAAAATCAAAAATAAAATATATGAATTAGCATTCTTTGTTGGTTGGAATCAACAGGATATCCATCAAAAAATCAAATGACTTGCTGAGATAAAAAATCATATAATGTACATAAATCTAATGATATTAACAACTGTAATTTAGGAATACCAACATACCCAATTAAGAGATTAGGTACCTTTAAGTTATAGCATTAGAATAAGAATAAATAAGTGAACAGAGTGCAAGAGAAGCTCAATGAAAGATTGTGGAAATTTTCAGTAATCATCGTTAAAACAAGTTAACCTACTCACCTTGCGGTCCATCAAAGCTTGAGGCACATCTCCTTGCACAATTCTCTGGGCAAGTCTGTTTTAAAAGAAAAAACACATAAAATGGATAATAGAACCAATAAATACACAAATGTGCATGGACATAAACAGGTTGCCACAAGATCTAAGGACAAACTTTTAACTAAAAATGAAGCCAAGAACTCAAGCTACTTAATACAAGAAGCCTGAGCTGAGCCAAACATTATGAGAACCACAGTTAGTGAAAACAAAATTCAAGCTTGAATCGTGAACCAACCAAATTTGTAATAGTTTAGAATCCATTCTCTAGCGTACCTACCCTTCTGAAATTGCAGTTTTTCCAACACCTGGTTCACCAATTAGTACAGGATTGTTCTTTGTTCTTCTTGAGAGAATCTGAATGCATCTTCGTATTTCATCATCTCTTCCTATAACTGGGTCAAGCTTCCCTGCTTGTGCCATAGCTGTCAAATCCTTACCATATTTTTCCAAGGCTTCATACTTCCCTTCAGGATCTGTAAGAACATGAAATGTGAAAGGACTATACATAATTTATGAAGTATGAACACCATCATAGAATGGCTATCATTGCATCCCCAAAATTGAATGGCCAAAATTACATCCATCTCAATCCTTCATGAGTTCATGTTTTATATCTGCAGAAAAAGGATCACCTCACCAGAAATATCACCAACCAGATAAAAAAGACGCTATTGCATCTAGAAGCAAGATAACGTCCAGGTTATGCCTTTTTTCAGAATAAACAAGAAACAATTTTATTAAATAACAAATATAAAATACAGATTCACCAAAGGTGAAAAAGGGCAGCACATATATGACATGATCATAACTCATCATGCTTCTAATCCATATATCCAAATATACATGCAATTATTCCATCCAACAAACAATCAGAAATCAAAAACCCTGGCTAGAAGTGGCGCAGATATCCAACTTGCTGATAATTTGACCTCCTCCAAAGCTGTATCTCAGTTTTAAGTACCATGGAAGAGTCTCTTATTCCGTTCTAGTAATAAAGCCCGAAGTGTAGCTAAGAAAGCAATACAACAAACCTTTCTTCCTTCTATGCCTAGTTGTTACCTATCCAATGATAACACCCATTGAAAGCTTTGAGGGCATCTAAATCGAAGACCTGAAAACCGCTTTTTTTTTTCTTTTGAAAGAAAGCATAATATATTATAATAAGAAGACAGACGACGTATCCAACGCCCTTAGGCAATTAAAAAAGAGAGTGCCAAATGTTGACCTCGTTAAGCAACCAATTCCCAAAAGAGTACCCAAGCCCTAACTTCAAAGAGGAGACCCAAACTACAAACATATAAACAGACTTATCAACGATTCGATTTACATTAAAAGTAACATTCTGGAAAATGCAACTATTCCCAGCCTTCCAAACCGCAGCCCACATTGCAAAATGAATTAGAAACCAATATGCCTTCAATGGACCAGGGAAGAGGGGGGACAGGAGAGGCTTCTAGTGATATCAGGTGGCCTCGTCATTGCTAGGAGATTTTGCTGTCGTGTTGTCCAGACCATCTTCGACACATGATAGCTCCAAAAAAGGCGGCGAGTGTCATCCTCAGCTACCCTTCATAAACAACCAAGAAGGCGATAAACATGAATTAGACATCTTTTTCTAAAGTTAGACACTACAATTTACACGGCTTAGCATAATTAACCAAGCCAAAATTTTAATGTTGAGGGGCATCTTTGCTCTCCAAATCAAGTCGAAACTGCCATCTATCAGCAATCCATTTTCAACAGAAAGCACGTAGTAACACGACTTAGTAGAAAAGATTCCAGACTTCTCCTTAGTCCAATACTAGGAGTCCTCAGGAGATGACAATCTCAAGCTGTCAAACCGTTGAAGCACGACAGCTAGATCATTTACCTCTTCATCCTTTAAATCTCTCCTGAAGTGCATATTCCATGTACCTTTATTCCCATTATAACCAGGGACACTATCTCAAAGCTGGAACAGAGAGGTCGAGGGACATTTAACCAGCGTAAGAAGTCATGGGAATTCCTCTTTCAAGGAAATCACCGCAGCCATTTGGCAGCCAGAGTGAGATTCCTAACTTTCAATTGCCCACACTCAGGCCACCTTTATCTGTTAGCTGACTAATCTGCTGCCACCTGACCAGAATCTACCCTTTTTTTGTATTTTTTTGCTTTCTTGAAAAAACACCTAATACTTCTCTCTACTTCTTTTTGGACCGCAACGGGCATCTGAAAAATGGACATGTAATAAGTGGGAAGGGCCTCCAACACTGCCTTGAGAAGAAGAAGTCAACCTCCTCTCGACAGGTAACTGCCTCTCCAGCCCTCTATTCTCTTCTTAATTGTCTGATTACGTTGCCTTCCAGGGGAAGACCTAGGTACTTGATTGGCCAAGTACTTGCTGGAATGCCCATGGTTTTAATCCCTTGTTGCAACACCATATCCAAGAGATGAATTCCTGCCACTTGGCTCTTATGGAAATTAATTTTCAAACCAGGAATGAAGGCAAAGCTCTCTAGAGCCATTCTGAGCATATGCCAACTCCTCGAATCATTCTTCCGAAAGAATAGTGAATCATCCGCATACAAAAGATGGGTTAAATGTACTTTCCTCACCCCTACCTCAAAGCCCTGGGGGCCTTGAGTCGTGGCTTTCTGAATAATGCCATGAAGACTGTCTGCCACTAAGATTTACAAAAACAAGGAAAACAGATCTCCTTGTCTTATGCCCCTTGAGGCAACAATCTTTCCTCACGGTCTACCATTTATGATAATCAAATATGATACAAATGAAATGTAGCCCAAGATCCATCAACACCACTTATCTCCAAAGACTAATTGGGCAATAGTCTTCCACTTTCTCCGAATGGCTCCTTTTAGGGATTAATTAAATGTAGGTCTTATTGATGCACTTGTTAATGATGCCCGTTAAATAGAAATCTTCAACCGTATGGATTATTTCCTGTTTCAAGAGTTGCCAGTTCCATTGATAGAACAGCATGGTATATCCGTCCAGTCCTGGAGCCTTCTCTCCTTCAAAATTGCATCCCTCATCTCCTCCTCCATAAATGGCCTCTCCAACTGATGCTTCTGCTCCTCAAATATAGGGTTCCAATCAATCCCTTCCCAGTGATATCTATTACTATTCATAAAAATTTTGAAAAGTAGTCCATTATGTATTGTTGTATGCCATCCCCTTCTTCCAGAAGGGTCCCATTAGCTCCTTGAATTTTGAAGATGAATGCCTTGGCCAATCTAATGGATAGAACTCTGTGAAAAACTTGGAGTTGGCATCACCCTCTTTAGCCCACACTTCAACCTACTTTCTGTCTGGCTTCCCTGTCCAATCTATTGTCAATATTGACTAGTTGCTGCAATATACTTGCCCTGGCCTCCTTCTCCTTCAGTGTACCCCTGGTCAGCTCTACTATGCTGTCAATTTCCAGAAGCGATATAGTCAATTCCTGTCTTCTGCGGATGTCTTCAGACCTAAAGTTCCAGCTCCATTCCTTAAGGTCCTACTTCAAAAATTTAAGTTTCTGCATGAATTTGAAACCCGCCCAACCTGCAGTAGTATGTTTGTTCCACCACAAGCCCATATTGTGCTCGAATTCTTTCCCATCTAACCAAGCGTGCACGAATCTAAAAGGGGTATGTCCCCAATTCATTGGTTGCGTATCTAGAATAATTGGCCAGTGGTCCGAAGTGATACGCTAGAGAGGGTGGCTTCAGCTAGAAAGAAATAGCTCATCGCAAGCAAAATTAACTAAGAAGCGATCAAGTCTCGAAAGGTCTGCTTGGTCACAAATATTTGAACATGTAAACCTGGAATTCTGCAAATCTACATCTCTTAGCTGCAACTCATTTATGAGATCATCAAACTGCTTCATAGCAGCAGTTGGGGCAGAGCAGTGCAATTTCTCCTTCATCCGTCGAATTGCATTGAAATCCCCCTATGTATCATAGGCTAGTAAACAACACCAACAGAGCAGCCACTTCATCCCAGAAAAGCTCTCAATCCTCCCCCGCGCATGGGCCATAGACTGGCGTAAACAACCAGCATGAATTCCCCACGCCTTGAATACGGATTGATAAGGAATGATGTCCAACGAAGGATTCAAGGACTTCAATCTAGCTATTCTCCCACACCACCAAAATGCCCCTCGCTGTCCCACTAGCAGGGGAGGAGGCCCACCTGATGTAACGTTGTCGCCAGGCTTGGGCCATGAGAGTCAACGAGCATTCCGCTCTTTTGGTCTCTTGAAAGGTGACTATTTGTGAGGAAGTCGCTTGCAGAGTGCGCCGGATCAAGCAACATTTATCCCTATACCAAAGCCCCTAGTATTCTATGAGAGCCTCCACATTGAGACCATAGAAGCCCCTCTCGTACCCAACCTAATTACTTTGACTCCTCTAGTTGTTGATATCCTTCAAAAATTGTGCAACTCGGTCTGCCCCTATGGCCTCTTCCTATGCCTCACCGCCGCCTGCAAAGCTTTGTTTGTTCGAGGGTTCACCAATCTCTGTGATTTTGCCAGAAACTCATTGAAATCCTCTCTTTGATAGCTTGGAATATAGCCACCTGCATCATCAATGGGAGAGGGAAAATCGGATGGTGGAACGTAGCATAGGCTTCTGTGGGTCATCACCAGTGCTCGTCATCTCTAGGACTGCGTTTCCGCCACATGGGATCCTACTCAACCAAGGGGGGTGAATATTGGCGTAACCAGGATGTATCCCTTTGAGTATGAAGAAGTAGCCTCTAAGACTTTCTCTTTGTCTTTACGGTTAGATGGGTTGGTCATTTTAATCCATTTGTTGTTGGATCATTTCTCATGGGCCCGAACTCTAGAGTATGTTCTTAATGGGGGCCCCTCTACAGTCCTTCCTAGGCTCCAGCCCACAACTCAAATAGACTCCTGGGCCTGTGACTCTGGAACATAACTTGAAGTCATTGTGTCAAGCCTCACTTCATCTTGAACCTCGGATTTCCTTAGACCAGACCCATGCTTCTCTAGCTTGGGCCCCTTCAACATTATACCACACCCTTCCTCTTCCAAGCGGGGTTTGGGCTTGAGATCAAGCCCACTCCTCCTCAAAACGACCCATCAAGATTTCTCTGGAAACTTGGTGGCTCAGCCAACTCGTATTTGAAGCGATCCTGCGCCAAGTACTCCTGGCCACCTGCAAGGCTCTGCGATGATCTACTCTTTCTCCGACCTGCTCCTCCACCCCTCCTCTGACTTGCCTCCTTAGGTCGGCTCCTGTACTGATTTGACGGAATGGACACCATCCTACCCTCCTCCTTCCAATCGTCCTCCCTCTAGCGCTCTGCCGTTGCTAAAAGACAGGAAACCACCTGTTTTCACACCGACTCTGCAGCTCACTCCTTCTCCTTGCAGTCTGCCTCTCTTGCTTCCTCCACTTTCTTGCACTACGTCCTCTGCAGATCGTGTAGCCGAAGCTATGTCATCCCGTCATCATTGTAGATCTCCATATCGGCCAACTAGAAAACCAGTATGCAAACCCCGGACTTTTATGAATACTAGCTCTCTCAATCAATTTGAAAGGGTATCTTCTGCAATATCCAACAAAACTCCACATACCTATGTTATCTACGAAATGAACGACAGGCTCCATTTCTTAACCAAGATCCCCTCTACTCCGATCCAACTACTCATGCATGTTATCTTCCACTGCTCCCACAATTCAAAGTCATACCAATTCTCTAGCTCACCATCTGCTTCATATCCTCCTTGCCGATGTGCAAGGAGGGGGGAAAAAAATATGATCCAAAAAGTCTAGCATTTTGAAAGCATAACCACAATGACTAGAAGAAAATACCATTTGACTAGCCTTCTTTGTAACTTGTCACTTGAATTCAGTTTTGTACGGAGCAATGCCCATCCAAACACCTTAACTTTGGAGAAAACACAAGCCTACCATAAGTGAGCGATAATGGAGAAGTTAGGTAGGGAAGATTGTCTCACAAGGAAGGTAATTAGAGATTTGATAGAAAAATAGCCAGGTATGTGTTGGCTAGTGATATCGAACCACACATAGGAGAAAATCTTCTACTACATGAAACTCCCATTGGAGTCTAGGAGGCTGAATCACAAAGGCAACACCCCCAAATTGATGATGACCGAGGACACCTCACATAGTTGCACAATCTTGACAATGCAAGTTTATCTAAGAGACTATGACACAAAGCCGACAACAACTGGACACTTTTGAAAACAATCTTCCAATCTCCTCATTTAATGATCTCAATGATCTCATCAGAAATCATGGAGAGATAATTCTTATTTGATATAGCTATTCGTGCAAGTATTTTACGAACTTCCAAATTCATAGGAAGAAATCATCGAGCCCCTCTTAATGCTTAGATGGTGACCTGGTGCTTAAAAGAGGAGGGAGGAGGGGTATTTATAATTTTAATTTTTTGAGGGCTTATAGAAAATGTCTCTTTAAACAATTAACCACAATCTCACCTCTATCAAGCTATATCTCCTCTATTCTCTTGACCCCTCATCTCTATACCTCAACGCCCTTGCTACCTCTCTCCCTTTGTTGACCTCTCTCTCTCACTCACTCACTTTTGATTCTCTCTCTCTCTCCTCATCTTCGTCTATATCTCTCAACCTTTCTGTTCGGAAGTAGAAGTGGAAGTACACCAAGGCCCCTTAAACAAGATCATTTTCTTTGACTTAATCCAGAAGAAGCACTCAAAAGAAATAAAGAAAAACAAATAACAATTAAGAATGTGACAAAAATGTTTGAAAGGAAGCAAATTAGTATATAATGAAGTGGATGAATAATGAATTTCATTCGATGCTTTGAAAGCATTGAGCTTCAAGATAATGATTGAAATAATTTGTCAATTTGGACCTAGTTTAAAGCCACAAAATTACAATAAGAGAATGATAACATTCTTAAAAAAAAGAGTTAGCATATAACAATAAGACGTTCCAGCTTACTAAGGATTCTTGGGAAAAAATGATTGTAAAATTATGTCTGATGAATGATAGGAAGAGTAGGAGTTTGATTAACTTTTTTGTCAATAGTCCTTCACGCACAATGGTACATGAAGACTTCAAAGACTCTTTTTAAGTTATCAGACGATGATGTGGAGAAGTAGGTGAAAAATATGTGGTTTAAGTGATTAGTTATAATGCAACAGCATATATAGCTGTAGGCAAACTGTAAATGGCAAACGACTATTAGTTTTGAACTCCTTGTGCAGCACACTGTATAGACTTAATGTTAAAAGACACTGGTGCAATTCCTAGAGTGAAAGGACTCAATCAAAAAGCCCTTTGTCTGTAGGCTTCATACATAATCATCAATTTGTGTTGAACTTAATAAGGACAAACATGACAGTGACATCATTCAGCTTGCAATCACTAGATTTGTCACATCATTCCTTACTTTGAGAAAGCATTTACAGGAATAGAGATGATTTAAAAAAAAAATTTACATAGTCCCAAGTGGCCTCATGATGCTCAAGGAATGACAGTGTATAGTATTGCACTATTGCCTTTACAAATTCTTTTTAGAATGAGAATATATACTCCATGAAAATCTCCCAAGCCCAATAGTAAAGGTCTTGAGATTAATTGATGCAAAGAAAAGACACCCAAGAGATATATTTATGAAGCAACAGCCGAAAAAATTAAAAATGCTTTGATGGAGAGCAAACAAGTGTAAGTTCTTTTGATTTTTTTTTAACTAATTAATTAGATGAACTCAAATTTTACATTTCTAACTTTTTGAATTTTGTTAAATAACACATTTTTATTTTATGACCTATCATTCAAAGAAGATAGGATGCACAACTTCATCCCGCAATTCTTTTGGATGATATTAAAGATAGTTTGTGACTAATTAAAACTACTAAAGGGTTAGTTTCTTCGTGAAGATGAAGACTTGACATGGGCACAAGTGCACAAAGCTTTAGGCCCTATTGGAGCAAGGCACTATATTAGACGATCAAGATAACAAATAAATATGTGTGGATGTCCAAGGAAAGAAGAAGAGTTACTATTTGATTCATCAAGTTTTGGCATAAATGATGAGTAACAGAACAAAGATACAAATAAGGATGATTATAATGATGACGAATGTCATAGAAATTCCTTTCATTGATACTTTTTGGAATGTTATGATGCATATGAGTTGTATATGTGTGTGTATAAATATATGTATGTATATATGAAATGAGGAGACTAATAAATAAATAAATAATTCTCAAGAGATCTCTTAATAATTATTCTATGGTATGTCTTAGAAGTTAGACCCGCCTAGTCCTTGCCTAGGCCCCATCTCACCTTATGAATACTTATCCTTTAGGACCATCTTTCCAGTCTCTCCACCTTAAAAACACTTATTGCTACTGCTGATCTCAAATAATTCATGAAGATCACAAAGAATAAGCAAGTGTACAAATTGCGCTTGGGTTAGAATTCAAGTCTTGATGTTGTAGGAGGAAAGATGTTCAGCACATATCCACAACCAAGCTATAATGAAGCTTTCTCTAAGGTCCAAAGAGAAGAGAGTAGATATCATTTGATGCTAGAGACATAAAACAGCTGCTGGTGGTGAGTCATCGACCTTCAACATTTGAACAGCAGCCATAAAATGGAAGAGGCCATGGTTTGAACATTGTCACCACAGTGGTCTACCAACGAAATATTTTGGGAACTCCATGGAGAAAAACTGCTGATTAGAAGCCAAAGACAGAAAAAAAGAGAAATTTGAGGCAACACAGCTAGTAGTTCAGAGGAAATAGCACATCTCAGCAAAGAGGAACTTCATGGACTGAGAAGGTTGCCACTATCACAACAGAATCCACCGTTTGTCGGATCAGTTCCATAGCTCAAAAAGGTAATTTTTCTCAAGGCTTTGATTGTGAAACAAGAACATTGTAGGCCCTGGATTGTATACTCCAACGCTTCTGGTCACATGACAGGAGAAAGGCCAATTGTCCATACATATTCTCCTTGCAATGAAGTTCCCACAGTTAGAAAAATGCAGATGGCTCTTTGGCAAAAGTTGAAGGGACTAATTCAGATGTGGTATACGAGGACTTAACACTCAAATTTGTGCTATACGTTCCTCCTCTCCATAAATCAAATTGCCCAGGATCTCAGCAATATAACTAAGTTTTCTTCCCATGTCTCTGAATATCAAGTTTTGACTTCTGGGAGGATGATTGGTAGTGATATGAGTCATGTTGAGCTTTATCATCAAGATAATCAACTGGATATTTTGAGACAATCTCATTATTAAACTAATTCTAGTGGATCGATTGGTGAGCTGAAGAATGAGAGTGAAAGGTCTGTCATGCTGAGACATTACAGGTTAGGCCACCCAAGTTTTATGCTCTAATCCAAACTTTTTCTAAGTTTATTTAAAAATAAAAGTGCTTCTATTCTTTTAAGTGTGAACTTTGTCAACTTGCAAGTCGCATTTCATACGCAGTTTACTCATATAAAGCATCAAATTCATTTTCTATGATCCAGAGAATGGAACAGTGTTTTTAATTCTGATCTCAGCTCATATCTATCAACAGAGGAAGAAAATCATTCACCAAAAATACTGTGAGCCTATAACAAATTGGGACAGCTGAGAAAAATAGACACCTTTCAGACATTTCCAGATCTCTATGGTTTTCATCCAATATTCCAAAATGTTTTTGTGGTGAGGTTGTACTTACAGCAGCATAACTAATCATTCAACTTCAATCCTAGATTTTTCCACTGTAAACCACACAACTTTACAAAAAAATTCAAATTCAGCTGATTTCCACTCTTTCTTTAGAAATATCTAGTTGTATTGTATTCATGCATGTGAGCATGTCCATTAACAACATTGAGTTCTTCAATCCACCATATGTACTTTCACAACAAACTCCCCCAGCCCAAAGTGTGACAAGTGCTACTGCCCTAACAATAAAAAGTTTTTTTTTTTTTCCAAAGAAACCAAAAGGATGTGTATATTGATGTGTAAGTGTAACCTCAATCTTTACAGAGAGAGCAATCACCAAGACACAGTCTCAAGGAGCCTATACAAGAGTTTTAGTCAAATTCAACCACAAGCATATCGCTTTTTCTCAGAAAGCATAGAATCAGTGCCAGAAATAGTGAAACCCCCATGAGAAACAGTGGAAAAAACCAAAGATTCCAACTTCTACAGGTTTCCAAATTGAACCTGAACAAGAAACAACTGATTCTGTATTTCCTGATATAATTGTTCTATCAATAGGAAAAGAAAATCAGCAACTAACAAATTCACAACTACCTGCCAGACTCTCAACTTGTGGTAAAAATCCATACATTTAAGTTACAAACAGTTGAGGAAAACTTTGCAGGAACTAATGTAAGTGATTTTGATGAGAACCTACCCATTGCACTTAGGAAAGGGGTGAAAGAATGCTGAAGTAGTTTGGCAACTATGTGAACTACGAGGGACTATCTTTATCTCACCAGGCATTCCAAATTTAATCCAAAATGCCTTGGCTATCACAGAATAGAAGGAGGAGGTGGTTAATGGAAAAGTTAATGCTCTGGTGAAAAATGGTACATGCGAAAATTGGGTGCAAGGGTCTTCATTTTAAAAATAAAAGCAGCCAATAGTATTAATAGATACAATGCTTGGTTGGCAGCTAAGAGGTTTACTCAATCCAATGGCATAGATTGTGAGGAAACCTTTTCTCCAATTGCAAAACTCAACACTAGTCAGATACTCCTTTCTCTTCCAGTTAATCTAGGTTGGCTTCTTCATCAATTGGATGTCAAAAATGCGTTCTTGAATGGGAATATATATATATATAAGGAGGTACATAGGGACATTCTTATGGACTACAAAGTTCATCAACATCAACTTATGTCACTGAAGAAGTCATTTCATGGTTTCTAACAATCAACCTCAAGTTTGCTTGAGAAGTTTAACAGAGTCGTGCAAAGTAATAGGTATATATGAGGGCATTTTGAACATTCAATGCTCGTAAAGCATTCTTCAAAAAGACTTGATTGTCTACATGGATGATCTTGTTCCAACCAAGATTACGCTGAGGAGTATCCAAGAGTCAAAAAATGTCAAGAATCCAACTTAAGAATAGATGTGGCTAGCTCCAAACAAGGCATTGCAATTTCTCAAAGAAAGTATGTACTAGATCTTAAAGAAGGAGGCTTGCTTGGGTGTAAACCTGCAAAGACAACTGTGGACTACACTAACAAATTTGTTTCAAATAAAGTAAGTCGCACAGTGCTCCTATAGATAAGGGAAGATATCAATTGTAGAATTCATCTATCTCTCAGATACAAGGCTTGACATATCATTCTCAATTCCTGAACAACCCTACCAAAGAAAAGATGACACGGGTCTTGAGATTCTTGAACATTACTCTGAAAAAGGACTATTCAAAATGAAACCAAGTAAGGAAGTGGAATTGTATTTAGATACAAATTGGACAAGCTCACCACAGAAACAAAATCCCTCCAGATATTGTAACTTTGTTGAGGGAAATCTGACAACATCAAGTTCTGGTAGCTAGGGTTAGTGCAAAGGCTGTATTTCAAGCTATGCTTCATGATATTTGTGAAGCATTCCAGGACAAACAACTAGGAGCTGAATTTAAGAAATATTCAAAGGGATCAATCTTGACACTGCGTCATGGTCAAGCTGTCATCAATGTTGCTAAACTTGCAGTTTACCATGACCGGACCAAGTATGTGAAAATAGATCAATAGTTCATCAAAGAGAAGATAGAAGATGGAGTAATTAAGCCCATTCATTTTCCTTCTAATATACAGGCTGCCAAGATCCTAACTATAGCTCTTCCAAGGCCACAAGCATTGAACATCTTAGTTGCAAGTTAGGTATTATAAATATTGACAACCCAGCTCAAGGGAAAGTGTTCGAATTCATTGTTGTAAATTAGCTCTAAATCAAGCTGTAAATTAGATGCACTCAGCTGTATAATTGTTTCCTTATTTAGAATATATTAGGGTAGGTTTTCTCCTTTAAAACAGGGTTCAAATCCTAATGTTTAGGATTCAACTGTATTTGAATATATGTTTTATTGAATAGAAAATGATAGGTTATTCAAACCTAATCTACACATAGTTCAACATGATTTTCAATCATAACTACAAAAAAACAATAACAGTAACACAGAGACAAGACAAATTGATGGTAGTTCCAAAGAATGCATGGAATCAAGTAATCATTTGTCAACATCTCAAACATGTCGATATTAAAGCCAATATACTAGAAATGAAAAAAAGACAAGTTCTCCTTCCCAAAAGGCCAAAACAAATATTTAATTCCATTGGGAGGAGGGATAGTGTCTGTAGTAAATATTTTATGTTCAAGGGATTTATTTTCAATGACAAATAAAGAATATTTTACATTAAACTACACGTGCAAATGTCAATTATTCAAGAGTGTAGACAAAAATAAATAAATAAACACAATACAAGGAACACAATGAAGAACATAGCTAGCATGCATCTAACCCTCACATAGGCTATAGGTATAAGCCTACACCCTCAGAGCTAATTACATGGTGGAACAAGACGCAACCAACTATAGGAAGTAATAAATATGGATTTCGGTCTCACCTTGATCAATAACAGTTTGCCGTCCCCTTATAGTTTGGATTGAAGATTTTAATGACTTCAGGGATATTTGAAAATCTCTGAACAACTGTTTCCCAAAACGTTGAT
>JAJIYU010014682.1:0-13104 GCA_030144865.1 Tinospora cordifolia
CTTTCTAAATCGTTTTTCTCAAATATAGTATGTTTTCCATGAGTTAATGTGTGATTTAGACCTAATGACCAAGTGTTAAGGTGTTAAGCACATGTCGCCAACCCCGGCGACTGCGGTAATGCGACATTCACAAGTGTTTCCCGTTTTGTACTAATTTTGGTGCATTTGAAACACATGTGCCAAGAATACAAACCTTAGGGTTTTAGTTATGTCATATATGCCTTAGACTCACACATTTTGGTTGTTTAAAAACCCTATAGATTAATAACCTAAGGCGTGCACAGCGAGGAGAAAGGCGCAAGATCGAGGAGTACAAAGGTGGGTGTGATTTTCTTACTCCCTAGCCTTATCCAAATTTTGAATGCTTAACATGATGTTTGTTAGCTTAAGATATGATTAGAAGCATTCTAGGACTTGCTTGATTGATCTTGGTGGGAATTGTTTTGGTGTATGCCCTTGATACATGATTGCTTGTGCCATAACATGCTAGATAGAAATTTCTATGAGATAAATTCCATGAATGGTTGATAGCATCTATGTTGATTCACTTGAAATGATTCATTAATGATTGAATATGACTTGGAATGACATGTATGATTAAAGAACATTAAATTAAGATTAATGAATCCACGTACTGGCACGGTGACCGGCCTTAGGGTGTCATCAAGGTGTCATCGTGGGTGTCCCTACCCGAGCTGACTACGACAGCTGATAGTGTCTTCGGACGGAGAGTCACTGCGGACTTCCATCCTTGGATTGTGGTCTCGAAGGTAACCGACCCTCGGGCGTTACCCCGAATTTGCTCCTGGACCACACAGGGGATACCGAGCGTTATAGGCTCTTTCGGTTTTAGATGACAACGAAACAAGAAATTGTGTGAAACGCCTAATGTAATGAAAGCGATTGCATGTTTTGTATTCTGTTTGTATAATGCTAGTGATGTATGGGGATGATCCACTGGGCTTTCGAGCTCACCCCATTTTTCCATAACAGGTGATCATTGACACCGCAGGAGTAGGCCAGCACACGGGCTATTTTTTTGGGTAGTGGCCTCATTGGGAGGTTGTTACAGTTTTTGTTCAGTTTTACTTGAGTTTATCTTTGTACCTCTTTGTTGTAGATAATGTTTTAGTGTGTATATTGAATAGGGCATGTGCCTTCTTTTATTTTGAACTATTTCACTTGTAGATTATATATTTTGGAACTTAGGCCCCTTGGGCAATGTTTTATTTTCATTCCATGTTTTGAAAATGGATTTGAAATGTTATTCCGCTGCAAAATGTTTTATTTGGCCAAATATGAAATCACTATGAATTTATGAACGAATTGGATTCCGCTGCATATATTCTAAATGAATTTCATGTCTACTGAAAGAAACCATTGTTTTGATGGCCATTGTACATTTTAACTTTTCACATCATAGCCTATTTAATAGAAAGGTATGAAGCTGAGACTGAGAAAGAAAAGAAGTCGAACTACGTGGCCTCCAGCTCTCGGCAAACGAACGGGTGACCTGACGTCCCTCGCCGAAAGAACGAACAGGCGCGCGTCGTCTCCGCCCGCGGCTCCCAGCGACAGATCGTCGCAACAGAGACAGATGATTAACCGGGAGCCGGGGTGTCACAAAGCACTGGCCAAATGGTAGTGGATGACGAATGAACAAAGTACTTATGCTCCAGGTCCTTGGTTCGAATCTCCACGGAGGCGGAGGAAAACCCCAAGGGGAGGAGACAGTACCTTGTGAGTGACATGCTATGACGTGGGCCCTACGACGTGGGTAAGAGTCCCGGTAGGATTTCCTGTGGGCGTTACAATAAAAATGCGCCTTTTTATTGCAACACCCACCGGGAATCCTATCGGGACTCTTACCCACGTCGTAGGGCCCACGTTATGGTGTGTTACTCACAAGGTACTGTCCCCTGCCCCCTAGGGTTTTCTTTCGCCTCCGCAGAGATTCGAACTTAAGACCTGGGGCTCAAGTACTTATTTCTTTCATCATCCACTACCATTGGGCCAATAGCTCAATGGTAGCGGATGATGAAAGAAATAAGTACTTGAGCCCCAGGTCTTAGGTTCGAATCTCTGCGGAGGCGAAAGAAAACCCTATGGGGCAGGGGACAGTACCTTGTGAGTGACACGCCATGACATGGGCCCTACGACGTGGGTAAGAGTTCCGGTAGGATTCCCAATGGGTGTGACATCTCTTGACTCTAGACCGTCCCATATTCCAATTACAGGAAGAAAAAACCAACTATTTTTTGTTCTTACCGGCTAGGGCAAATGGATGTTTCTCTGAGGTTTGCACAATACAAAAGAGATCTTGAACAATTGAATATTTTCTGGCATATTAAACAAAAAAAGAGATCTTGGACAATCGATATCCATTAGCAAAGGGTCACTAAGGATTACTAAAGATTATATGTGATAAAATTGAATATTTTCTGACATATTAAACAAACGAAATACATCTTGGACAATCGATACTCATTAGTGAAGGGTCACTGAGGATTACTAAAGATTTTGACAACTTTTTTTGGGTTGGAGCTACTAAAAATAATCAGTTTAGGGAGAGAAAGGGAAGGTGACCTTTTAAGTACTTATACCCCAATGTTAAATATAAACTAATTCTTCTCATGTTATTACAATGACTACATAAGTATTGTTGCATATAAAAGTAATATATCACATATAATCTGAGGATTAATTGCGTTAATCTGTCCCAATTGCTGTGTGTTTTCAATTGAATTCGATTTTTATATTATATAAATACCGATTGCAAATATGGGGTAAAATTGATGCATTTCAGTTTTATATACGTATAATTCAAGATTGCATTTGAATTTGGGTCTCACTGCTGAAACATCTGACGGAAGAACCAAACAACCAACCAACAAGGGAGAGAGAATGAAACTATGAAAATAATTAATTATAGAACTTTCTTATAAAGCAAATTCCACTACAATTAATAAACTAAGTTATTTCTGATTGTTTATGCTATTTATATACATGCAATAAGCAAGTGCAAAATAATAATATATATATTTTCAGCAATAAAATAATTTAATGCCATTCAAACATCCATTTTATACATACAAGAAGAGGATAGCGGTGCATTGAGGGAGAAAGAAAGAAAATACAAGAGAAACATCCATAAGCAAGAGAGAAAAAGAGCAAGTGCTTATCGGCTAGGGCAAATGCTTCATGGCAACGGACGGTGAGCACTTCACAGCGATGGCATGACGAGTACTTCACAACAAGGCAACTAGGGTGATGGCGTTCAACAGCAACGACGGCGACGGACGACGGCATCTACGGCGACGGACGGCAACAACACCTAGGGCAAAATGATGGATGAAAAAGGCATCTTTGATGTAAGGCATTCTCTATCTGGTGGACCAAGAGGACACGGTTTATAAAGGACTAAGAGGAGGCATTTTTTCAAAAAATGCCTTCACTTAACCAAGTGGAGGCATTTTTATAAAAAAGGCCTCCACTAGAAGCTCATTTTGCCTCCACAGCGAAGGCGTTTTTTGTAAAAACACCTATGAAGTGGAGGCGTTTTTACAAGAAAACACCTTTAATAGGCCTCCTACGTGTCCACCAAACTGCCACGTAGACACACATGTGGCATTATACTGTTTAAAGTTGGGTATATCTTGTATAATTTTAGTGAGTTGGATATTTTAAAAATAATTTATTTTTATATTATTTAAAAAAACTCCGATACAAAGATCATAGGATTATTAATTTAAACTAGGCGCTAATATACATATATATATATATATATATATATATATAAATTCAAACTTTTCATTTTTAATTCAAAGTCCTTTAAAGTAGCAGATTTTGTAGAATTATAAATTAAATTATGAGGAAAGAACTTCCTAAAGGTAGTAGCATGGGATGACTCATAGTGAGAGAAATGAAGGAAAATATATTATCTTTAAAAGTTTCTAAAAAAAGAGAGGAGAATTAGTAAATTAAAAAAACTACATAAACCTCATGCATTAAATAGAAGCAGGAAGGGAAAAAAAAGAAAAAAAAACTTGACCACTTTAGGAATCTCATCTTGGATGTCCTATATGGTGGAGATTTGCTCTCTATGAACACTTCATAACTCCCTTTAAAAACCTTATCCTATTTTTGTCATCTTTTGCTCATTCAAATTATTCTCAAAAAAACTCCTCTCATCATCTCATCACCCTAGAGCTAAAAGGAGAGACATCTAAACAAGAGGAGTGTAAGAATATCAAGAAAGAACACCTTCAAGGTGAGTAAAATCACACATTCTTCACCTCTCTTCTTTTTTTCACTAAACCACAAGTCAAAGTCACTCAGATCTCCATATTTTAGCCATCATTAGAACATTTTTTAGTACCTCTTCAATCCTTAAAAATATCTTGAAGATCACCCAAAGACCCTATTGCAATTGAATCATCAAGAATAGTTCAAAAAAGATTAAAACATGATGGTATAACATTCTAAACCCTACATTTTTTTATTTTTTTTTTAACTTTGTATTTTCTTGTATGCTTGATCTAGGTATTTAGAATAAAATATCTATCTAATATTAATTATATACAATTAAGTAAATCATAAATTATTATTTACAATATAGATTGAAAAAAGTCATGCATACAACTAGAAACTAGTGTAGTTTATATTAATTCATGTGATATAAAAAAATAATTTTATCTAAATTATGCTGAATGTGAGAAAAGCACTAAACTTGAAAGAAATTTATTTTAGAATACAATTTTATATAATCAAAGTTTAGTATGTTAAAATAATACTACAGATATTGTAAATATTATAATGAAATAAAAATACTATTATTGCATTTAATTAATGAAATTCTGAATTTAGGTGGCTAAAACAAAAATAAGGTTAAACATCACATTATAAAGAAAAAAAAAGCACATTCATATTTTAAGATATATATGATAAGTTTGAAATAAACACAAATAAGTTTTACAACTTGAAAATTAAATAATGTTATGTAAAAAATAAAAATAAAAAAGATAATTAGAAAGTAAAACCAATATCTAAAAATAATTGAAAATTCATTTAAAAATATAATAATAAAAAAATACTTATAGCTCATGGCCTAAAGATTGAAAAATAAAACTCATAATGCATTGGAATAAAAATATGAGTGAAATAAAGTTGTAAAATAAAAATAAAAATAGTTAGAGGTAAAAAATAAAATTTCAAATTCTTAAAAATTACTATAAAATATTTATAAAATAACAAGATTTTTTACCAAAAATATTAGTACACTTAAAATATGTCTTCGTAATAAGTGTTAAGTAGAAATATCATACAAAATATTCATGAGATCTTTTATTAAGTTCTTTTGAAAATTAAATTAACCATATAATGATCAACAAAAATAATATTGACTAATGATCAACAAAAATTATTTATAATGATTTTTTAAAAATAAAAAAAAATATTGACTAGGTCCGCAGTAGAAAATTAGAACAATAATGTACAAATAGTATACTAAGAACAATAGTAGTGCCTTATTATGTAAAGAAAATTTTATTGAGTTATAAAATTAAAAAGTTTGTCTAAAACATTAAAATTGTTATATATCAATAAAAAAAAATATTTTTATATAATTTAGGTTGATATCTCAAATAGATCTAAACTAGTACAAATTTTGAGACATCAGAACTTGAGTACATGTGGAAGTGATATCTTTCTCTTTCTTGGATTATTTTAATTAAGATAATTGATGTAATTAATTGTTTATTATATTAAATTAAGTTATTAGAGTCATGCTAGTATGTTAATTTCATGAATGTTTGCATCTATGTTTAAAATCTAAAAGCATGCTATGACATTATGAATGCCATGTTAGGAAATTATGTATTTAATCAATTGATAATCCAATGTATGATGATCAACTTTCAATTAATTAATATCTTATCCTCTGTATGCATTTATGAGGATTATTTACTTTGATTTTTTTATAATCTCCATTAAAATAAAGATTAAGATATTAACTACGTACTGCTGCAGCATATCTATATTTGATCATCGTGGGTATTGTCCCTAAAGGGGTAGGCTTAGTATAGTGTATTCGTATTTGATCACTATTGATAAATCTTCGATTGAGATAGGCTGTTTTTGTGGCCATGGACTGTTATTATACCACGCCTGGGTATGGCTTCTACATAATTTTTGTTTAGGGTTCATTCGCAGGCCGACCTCTATTTTAAAATGTTCCTAATAGTTGATATTTTTATTGGTAGGTTTCCTTGAAGGCTGATACTTGCTTTAAGAGGTCTTCTTGGGCTATATGTAAACCAATTAAAGGAGATACCTAGGATAGTCTTTTCAGTCTTAATGACAACATAAACAAATAATTGATTGAAACGTTTATGCTTGAAAGATTTGCACGTCGTTGTTTTAATCAGTATAATGCATAAGATGTGTTTGGTATATATATATATATATATATATATATATAGAACCTTGATGAAGTCTTTTGATCAAGTCTTAGTTGGCCATGAGGCCAATATTCATATTTTCAGTTCATTTGCTAGATATTTTAATTCAGTATTAATGTAACGCCAATGTGTAAAATTTAATTATGGTTTTGTTTTTGTTCATTATATGAGAATCAATACATAATATTTATTTTACATTCTATTTACTACGTCATAATTGATGTTCTTTGGTGTATATTATGACCACTAATTGTAAGATGGTAATGATCTAACATGGCCGACCTTTGGTTGGCCCCGTAATTATTATTTAATGTTTATTTATTTTCTTCTATTGATTACGCTGAGGATGCTTGAGGGATTTCAAAAATTTGGCTTTGGTGCAACTAGAGATTGGGGTACCTACCAATCAAATCATTTCTCTAGATTCACCAAATCACATAAAATATAATCATTGTTTCTCATGATATCTTTCACAAGTAATTAACATTTTAAAATTTCATAATTATTATTTAAAATCCAAAGTAAAAACATTTTTCAAATAAAATCAACTAGTATTATGACTTTCATTATTTTAAAAGAAAAGTTTTACACTAAAAGAAAGACATATAGATGACATGCCCAACACTAAAAACTAGTATAGAAATAAGTGTTGAAGAAAGGAGCTCCCTTAAGACTTTGATCATCTCTTATTATTAATTACCTAAAATTTTTTTTAAAAAAAGGCTGAGCTCAAAGAGCCTAGTGGATCATTCTAAATATTTAAACAATTATTTCAATCAAATAAAACACACATACCAAACACTTTTATAGATTAGACATTTCAATATTTTGTTGTTTTTTAGTTGACGTTAAGACTACTTTTTCTAAGTGTTTCAAATAATGGGAGTGTTGCTTACTATACGTACACACTTTTAAGTGGATAAAGAGATACACAAATACATTCTTTTGATGATGAATTAATAACTTGCGACATAAACAAACCCTAGACATAAAGCAAATGATGCAACAAAAGTGTAACTAAGAAAATTAATATAGTACATACAACAAGTAATAAACTTAGGGAGCTCTAAGGTCAAACCATACAGATTGAGATGGGTTTCTAAAGCTAAGATTTACTACATGTGATAAAACAAGAAAATGAGAAGAAATGAGATTATGAGAATATTTTGATAATATAGAACAATACTAAGATGAACAAATTAGGGTATTAGAGTATGCCCAATCCTTTTTTCTTTTAGTCCTTTTTAAGTAAAATAACTGAGGATAGAAATAACTAATGAGTCTTTTCAGCCACAATGATGAATCTTTAAGCCCATGTATATTAAAAAACAATGTAAATCCCAAGTATATGAAATACGTGATATTACACATCAAAGAAAACTATACAATGTCACACTTAGATGAAAATAAAATACCTTAATCTTTTATTGGATTTTGCAAAATCAAGTATACAAAACACATGGCATCATGTATGCAGTTTAAGACAATCTAATAGAAGAATGAGATAACACATGTGAAGTAAAATAAAATATAAGTGTTACCAAAGAATTCCTAAGAGAAGAGTGGAGAGGGTTTCCTCTTAGTTCCAACAAAAGACTTAGCCTTCCTTGAACTTGAAGGTTAAAGAAAAAAAAAGAAATGAAGAAAAAAAAAGAGAAGTAGCGAGAGCTCCAATGTAATCAAGAGAAAAATGAAAAACGCGATACCCCTCTTTGTGTAAGATGGTGAAAAATTAACATGAAGGGTAATATATGATTGTGTATAGTAAGAAGCTTGGGAAAGCGTGACCAATGTAAACGAAGGAGAATGGTGGTGTGTAAGAGAGACTTTCAAGTGATGGTTATGTGAAAAGAGAAATAAGATGGGTTACGATTAAGCAAAAAGGGAAAACAGAGCAAGTGATTTCTTGGGAAGATTACTTGACTAATCACTATTAATTTTTGTTCTCTCATAAATTTAAACTTCTCCATTAGATTATTCTCGAGATCCACAATAAGGAAATGGTGGATGATGAAGATGTCTTCATGTGTCTTGAGATTTTTTCAATTTTCATCTTAACCATTGATGCTTATCGAGATTTATAAGATCTTCAATTTCATGATGGATGAATGGGATGAGGCTATATGTCATGAATCTAAGAAAGCTGAAGTCTTGAAAATTTTAATGATCTCGAGACTCCTAAGCTCACATGCTTGATTGTTATTAATTTCTCATTACATCTACATTTCCTACAATTAAAATAATATCGCATAATTAGTAATTAGTTATAATTGATTTATAGAATGCATCTATTACATATTAATATATTATCTCTGTCTAGACCCCTTCTGTAACCACTTATGGGCGGCCCGACTGACACAATAGTCAGACAAGTCTGCTCCCTAGTCAAACTCGCTAACTACTATTAAGCCTTACCATTCATAGTATTTGGAGTGCATCAATAAAATGATAAGTAGAATAATGTAATAATAACAACGTAAGTCTTTAATATTATTTACATTAATAGAGTCTAGTTCAACTTTACATTTTTCAAAACTTGTACATATTGATTTATAATACCAAAATAACAAAACAACAAAAACAAGGTACTATGGAGTAGCTACAAAGATCACGCGATCACCAAGCCTTTCCCCTTATCCATACCGGACAAACTTGAAATGTTAAGAGTCGTGAGCTCGATATCTATGTGAACCTAGTGACTATCAAGAAGATATATCTACTTAAGTCTAGCCTTCTACATATAATGCAATAGGCAATATCATAGTCATTCAATTATTTAATGAAAAACCTTTCACATGCATTAATTAATAACAATGAATAAGATGCATAACGATTGACATGCACAATCATTAACATATAAAGATGCAACAACCTAATATGTCAGGAATTAAGCCTTGTTCCAAGGGTTTAGCATCTAAATTTGACACCCTTCATTTAGTTTAAGGATCCTTTAGTCATACAACCATTTTCAAATAGATTTGACCATCGTGCAGGCTATACTGTCGTATCAACGATGGTCGTGGCCCACCAACTAGGCCATACTATCGTATATCGACGATCGTGGCCTACCGACTAGGTGATACAATTGTGACCCACGAACAAGTAGAGTGCATGATCGTATATCGACGATCATGCACTACTCTAATTATATCATAAAGTGTACCAACTACCAATCTTATATCAGGACTATCATGATCCAATGATTAGTCCTATCTCAATGCAATATGCAATGTATGTAACAACAAATTAAGCAACAACAATAGGTAGGATAAAAGGTTAAGTATATAAATCAAATTACAACTCACATACTAACTCAACCTCTAATGTTCTCCCTGTCGCTGGTTTTGTCACCTCAATATTGAGAAAAATACTAAAAGTTTCTTCTTTTGACACAAGTTTCACTTTTTGGTACACCATAACCAGTAATGTCAAAATTTTTGTCGTACAATACATCAAATAGAAAAATTAAACATTTCTTATGTTACAAGTTTTTTTCCATGTGAAACATTTCATAATGCTATACAATATCATATATATACTGTTTATATATATCATTATATATATAACATTACATAATGCATAACATGACATTAAGAAAAACCTTTTATATAAATACAAATTTAGCCCATCAATCCAAAAATCATAATTTTGGTGTGATCGTGTCCAAAATTTCATCCTTGACATTTTTGTACCTCAACTAAAATTTTATCATCAATACATATACCGTCTCTGTGTTAACTTTCAATCACCATATAAATTCTTAGAGTCTCCTTGAGTACAAATAAATTATATATCTGTTTTCTACTCGATGATATGTATACAATGATATACATTTTGTATAATTTTACTCTATGTGAAAATACACCGTATTTTTAAGTCACACTATAGACTATCACTTTTACTAAAAATTATACCAAAAAAATTATAATTTACAACTTTTCTATCTATTTTGCATTGAAAAGAGGTGAAAATAATTTATCCAAAGTGATGGATCTTTGAAAAATGTACACTTATTAGTTCCTTTTTTTCTTTATTCTTCTTTCTCTTTTTTCCTCAAATTCGTTTTCTTTACCCCTACGCCCTCTGCTTGATTTGTGAAAATGAGAATGAGCATCGAACAACACACATATATATGGGTACAATTAATAATGTGAGTCCATGGTTTTTATTTTTTATTATTTTAAATGTATGGATAAGTTATTTCTTCCTTATCTACCTTGATTCCACTTTTTTTTTATTTTATCTCCTCATTCTTTTTTTCCTTTTTCATGTGGGTCCCACCCATGTCTCTTCATTAATTAATTAATTCATTCATTTTTATTTTATGTTTCAAACCCTTCACTCTCCATGATGTGCTCATCAATATATGCATCTATTTATTTTAATTCATTTCATTTCCTTTAGCACCACTTTATTATTATTATTATATACATTAATTATTATATTTTTATTTATAATTTAAAAAATTATACAAATGTCATATTGTATTTTCATTCATAATTCATCAACTCATATATGAAAATACATGTTGAACCTATCGATTAAATGTCCAAAAATATGGGTCATTATAGTCTACCCCTCTTAAAGGAAATTTCAACCTCGAAATTTTCATATGGTACAACAAAATCTCAAGATGTAACACCCATGAACTCAGGGAATTGACTAAGCATAAAGTACTCTCGTTCCCAAGTGTGTTGTTGGGCACCGGGAATTGCTAATGTACACGAATTATCAGTATCTCTTTATTGTGTAGTTTCTTTACGATCCGGTTGATAATAGCTATCGGTGCCTCATCAGATGCGCAGTCCTCTCGTAGTCTAATCTCTCCAATCAATAATGTGCAAGGGATTGGGGTAATTCTTACGTAGCATCGATATGTGAAAAATGTTATGTACCCCTGCCAGTTGAGGTGGCAATGCCAACCGGTATGCAATAGGACCTACCTTCTCAAGTATACCAAAAGGTCCAATAAACCTTGGAGTGAACTTCTCTGTAATCCGAAACTATTTTTGCCCTGTTCGGGGTAAAATTCGAAGAAGTACATGGTCACCATCGAAGAACTTGAGGACTTTTCTTGTAACACCCGAACTCTCAAATCGAACCCCCTATCACATGATATCGGGTTAACGAGGAGAGGCATCCCTTTTGGGGGAGTTGCCTCACGTGCAGGACGTTGCCAGTTAAGAGCTGAAACGTCACTTGAGTTTCCTGTCAATTTCTTTTAAGATTGTTTTAAAATTCGAATAAACATTTCTTAAGTATTTGCATGAAAACATATTTTCTATTGAGTACATAGTCAAACCATATTTTTCCATTGTTCATTGGACCTTTACAGTAAACTAAACAGAGATCAGAAATAAAAAATTAGAAACTCGCAATGGAATAAATTTTTCAAAAATTCGACAAAAACTGCATACTTCATATTTAGGAGATGATTTAACGTTTATATCAAAACATGAAAATAGTTCAAGTCCCAAAATGAAAACACTCATTTACAAGTAAATTGTAAAGCAAAACAAAACAAGTGCATGCTTTGTCTGTTCAAATTACAACAAAAGGAAACTCAAATCCAAAATGCAATGACCTCTAAGTACAGTCACTTCTACACTACTCATATTGATTGGTACTAATCACTATGCTCTGCTTCTGTGAATACCTGATGAATAAAGATTGGAGTGAGCTTGAAGCCCAGCAGATCTTTCCCACACGTCATACGCATTATATAGATCAAAATTTAAAACATTACAAACACTTTCACACATTATGTGTTTCAAACATTCATTTGGTTTTGGTTGAAATCTAAAACCGGAAGAGTGTTGAAATCACTCTCGGTATTCCTCATGATCTGATATAAAAGTATAAGGTCTAAAATTAATCATCTCTCAGTATCACAGTCTAAGATAGAGTATTTCTTGCAGCCTTATTGTGACGACCCATGTTTCGGTGTGCAAAATTTTCGAATACGATATATGCATTTTCTAGAATTCTTAATGGAAATACAACGATTTACATCAATTTTTCTCAAATTTATATTATTTATTGGAGAAGTAAGAAAAATGGAAAAATATGTGAAATTAGGAGAAAAATGAAATTTCTTGAGAGAAATAGTTTTTGGGATTAATTGTGGAATTTTTAGAATTTTTATGAAATTTTTGGTGCAAATAATGAAATTTTTGGGAAGAAAATGTAATTTTTGGGGAATTATTTAATTTTTGAAAAAATAATTACACAAATGATGAAAATTAGTGCATAATTGAAATTTTGATAAGAAATGATGATTAGATCAATTTTTAATGATTTTAGAAAAAAAAAATGAAAAAAATTTCTGTATAAAATACATATATATATGATATATATGTGTGAAAATAAGGAGTGAAAAAAAAGGCTAAATAAATAAATAAAATGGGTTGATAGGGGGCTTGGGCCTGGGCGGCCCAGGCCCCCAGCGGGCCTGGCACATGGGCCGGCCCAACTAGGCTGGCTGGCCTATGTGCACCCCAAACCCAAGCCCCCTAATAGGTTGTTTTTTTTATCAAATTTCCAGCCATGAAACCATGGGATTACATGGTTTTAAAGCTCATGGTATTGCCATCTCATCCCACCTCATGAAGTGGCCAATGGCTAGTGCCAACTAGGCACCATGCAT
>JAJIYU010014683.1:0-13111 GCA_030144865.1 Tinospora cordifolia
CATACCTTAAAATGTGCATTAGGTTCATGTGATTCCAAAACTATAGGATATAAATCATAATTTCATGTAAATAAGGAGATATTAATTTTTATTTAATTTTTGTGAACCCATTAAGGCATGGCCACCCCTACTTGATTGTGTACACCTACACCTATTTAAGCCAAAATCGCCCCAACCATGTACATGTGTGTGTGCACATATGCGAGCAACCCTATTTAGATAGTTTCTTGGAACCAAGATGAGCATCTTTGGCTATTATATGGTGTCCTCTCAAATTTGATATTGTACACCCATGCTTGATGTCCAAGAAATAAGAGAACGGGAAAATATTCCTTGTGTGTTTATATGATGAGAAAGCAAGGAAACCAAAAAGGAAAGTTGTCATGACACATATAGGACATCCCATTTGAATTAGAATATGATTTAAACCTCTTTTGTATTCACACATAGTTAGGAAATAACATTGTACTCATATCTTTTGAATTAGATAGTCATAGTGATCCCACTTGCCAACCATGGGCACACTTGCCCTCTTTATGCAAACCATCCATTATAAGTTTGGAAATATGCCCAAACGTGGTGAGCTGCCCTAGATGCCCCCCTTGTGCTCATGAACACCTATAAATACCCCCTCTTGCTCACATTCATCTCATCCCAAAGCAAAGTGTTGACACTTTCCTCTTTGCTTGTTCTTGCCTTCTTCTTGGCACCCCTTCTCACTCTCTTTTCTTTCTTGTGTAAGAATTTCTTATTTCAATATTTTAGAGAGTTGCTAAAGTAGTTTTGTTGGTGATTAGAAGATCTTGAAGTTCTGAAAGTGGTAGATAAGGGGAACCTCTGCTGGAATCTACAAAGAACTTCGGATTAAGGTGGAGGCGATTTCTTTAACTTCTACTTTGCTCTTTCGATTTTTTAGCATGTTCATGCGTGTTTCAATTCTAATTTTCAGCATGTTTTATTTTAGTTTCAGCATTTTTAATCATAATTTAATTTTAGTTTAGTATGCTTTTATGTTTTAATTAGTTATGAGAGCATGTCATGCTCAGAATCTATGTTTAGGATTTAATTCAATGTTTCAAGCATGCCATGTAATGTTTACATGCTTTCTTGATTGTTTAAAATTCTGATATTTATATTTTGAATTTCTTTTATGATTATGTGATTCTTAAATATAAGAAATCGAAGATAAGAACCATGTATTGTCATAGTGACCCGTATGGGTGTTATGAGTGTTCTTAACACATGCTTGGAGTGTGTGGTTGCGGGGTGCAACTAAGAGATACTTGATATGTGACATCCACTGGAAAGTGACAAAGAAATGTCTTTCCACCCTAGAGAGGGATATCTAAATTAAGAACATCAAGGGAGTAGAACCCCTTTCAGTCTTAACGTCAAGTATAACCAAAAAGTTGCTTGAATCACTTAATGTATGAAAGTGTTTGAATTTGGATTTGCTATTGATTTGAAATAGTAACTTAGTTGTTTAATGAATGATCCACTGGGCTATGCGCTCACCCCTTCTTTTTATTTTTTAGGAAATTAAAATGCATGATCAAGCTTGCTAAGGAATTAGAAAGCCTATTTTTCGAAAGTTTCTATATAAGGGCATATTGCTCAAATATTGAATAAAGACTTCCGCTGAATTTGTATTTTAAATTTTAGTGTTACGTACTCTTTCTTTTGATTATATGAATTCAATAATGTATTTCTTTCTTTTATTTTGAATAAACAAAGAGTTTGAAGTTTTCCTTTATTCACTTGTATTATCTTGTTGAAAATTAAACTCAATGGAAGTGAATTTATAAGTATTTCAATAAGTGTTAGAATAAAGGAATTGAGATGCAAGTTGTATACTTGTAAATGTAACATAGGACCCAACTTGCCTTGTGGTTGAGCTTAAACCTATCTCTAGGGGGTTGGGGTGTTACAGTGTTCCACCCATGTGACTTGCACATGTTGTAGGGGTGTATGCTTATGTCATGCTAACATCATCATTATTTATGGGTCCACAAAAATTTAACAAAAATTAATATCTCATTATTCACAAAGAATTATGGTCTTTATACTATAGTTTTGGAATCATATGAAAAATTAAGAATTTCAATATATGGTTTGTCCAAATTGGTTTTCATTTACTTTTCTTATTTAGAACCCACTGAAGGCACTATGAAATAAAAATCTAAATCTTGGCCAATTGTTCTGATTTTGGATATGTTGTTTATTTTGTTAATTTGTGTCATCCTATTTCGTTTCAAGTCATTTGGAGTCCCCGAAGTATCCTAAATGTCAATTCTTTCTAATTTGGATCCCTGAAGGGAGGCAAATAAAAACCCTAATCTTGATCACTTGTTCTAATTTTTGGATTTGTTGTCCAATTAGTTGGTTCATGTGACTTTACTTCGTTTCAGGTTGTTGTGAGTCCCTAAGGGTCACCAAATTAGACTTTTGGAAACTTGCCAAATTTAGTCCTAAAATGAGCCCGGTTTCATTTTGCACCCAATTTCACTAAATTAATCTTGAATTTCATTTAATTAAATAGAAAGTTTTCAGGGTATTACAAGCAATGATCTACAAGTCAAAAGCCATTTTAGTATCCAATAAGGTATCACAACAAAAGAGCTAAGAAAATTCTAATATGGGATACACAACTCATCTTCCCTTATCCTCGAGATACAAAATGTTTTTCCAGAGTTGAGAAGATATTTGTCTTGTCCATATTTGCTCATAGACTTCATAATTCCACACCTTTTGCTTAATTCATACTATTATGAATCTAGATTTCATGTCTCTAGGTTCTCGATTCATTCAGTGGCCTAGTTGTTTATTCTTCTAAGTTCTGTTTGAGGGTTTCAAGGCCCTTTAATGTTATAGGGTACAGGACTTGGTCTCATAATCAAAACATGCGATATATATATGAATTTAAAATAAGTATAGATTGCATTCAATTAATCAAGCAATTATACAATCATATAAGTTCATGCTAGCATAGCGAAATTTTAAGTTTCCACCTGTGATTCCAAGTTCGAACATCCCATATCACCCTTGGCTATTGGCACAAACTTCCACTCAGAAATTTCATTGCACCCAAACAATTTTGCAAATGTCTCGACAACTAAAGTTTCCCAAGCCCCACTACACATAATCCTCTCATACAAGCCATACATTGGAAAATAAGCTCTTCCAAAGTCACCAACCATTCACCAAACATGGCTCGTCATTCTTCGAGTCTAAGATTCCTCTATACCCCCGAATCCTTATGCATCCCATACCACATAGAAATCAAAGATATGGGATCCTCTCGATCTCGTGTCCTGACTAATCAAGTGTTTCATTTTCACACATTTTTAGTCTCTAGCCTATGTCCTAAAAGTTTTATTTCTAATCCATTGTGCCACCCTTGGCTACATCCAAGTTTTTACTTATGGTCTCTTTTCTGGACCTATGGTCTCAATTCTTAGTTTAAAGGTCCAACCCTCATCTAGTTTTGATACTATTCCTGGTACTATCTTTGTACATTAGTATTTTCCTTTGCCTTATTTACCACTTTCCAATTTTTCTTGTAGGAATATGAGTGTTCTTGAATTCTAACTACTCATATGAGTTGGTGGAATAACCTCCAGATCAGGCGGCGAGATCGAAGTCTGCTTAAATAATCATGCTTTCTCAGACCCATCATATTTTCCATGTTTAACTTTACATGGGACCATGCTTACCCATTATCAGCTCAACTTGTAAACTTTGTTTCCAAAAACAAAACCTTTTGAAAACATATATTTCCTTTTTGAAAAACACTTTTCAAAATAATTTTCAATTTCAAAAATAGACGGTAGGGCATTTTAAATTTAATTCAAAATAAAGGTCTCATCTGATTGAGTTAACTCTTTCCAATTTCTGCCTAGTATATCTAATAACCTGGCTCTTATACCACCTTTGTAACACCTCGCCTCCCCCGAATTCAATTTTTTCCCTTTCTACTTGCTTGCAAGGGACAATGTGGACCATACCACTTGGCCAGGAGGCATGCCGGTATTACATTATTTCTATTTTTACCCCAATTATCACATTATTTCACCTTATTAATGACATGATTTCATTAATTGGAAATAAACAGTACAAAACCCTAGTTTACACCACAATTTGAAAAAGATAACATTTAGAATTATTTGAATAAAAGTAATTCCATAACATTGGCTATTTCAAAAAATCAAGGTACATAACCTTTGAGTCTGTTACAACAGAATAACTCTTAAATAAAAAATTGGGCCGACATACCTTACAATTAAGTAAAACGTTCTAAATAAAATATTTTAAGGAAAATGTTGCCTAAATGGCTATCGTGCTGCCTCTGTTTACCAATTTCTTGAAAAGTTAGAAAATGGAAGGGTGAATACAGAACCCGGTGGATCATTCTAAATATTTAACTTATTATTTAAACAAATAAGAAATTCAAGATAAACACTTTCAAACATTACGTGATTCATTCAATTTCTTGTTTGAAGTTGTATTGAAGACAAGAAGGGGTTAACCTCGGTGCTCCTATCAAAATACTTGTCCAAGAAGAAAAAGGGGAATCCTTTATGTCAAATTCCACTGGATTTAGGACCTCACCCAAGTATTTTGGGACCTCACCCATGTGAACTAGAAACAAACTTAAAGTTCACATCTTGAGAACATCCACAATAATCCTTGTGGAATACAGCGTCAGTACGTGGTTATAATCTCATTTAATCTTTCATTAAGAGTAATAAATTTGAATTAATAGACTAACACGATTGAATTCAACATGTGAGCATAACAAGCATCATAATAGCACATAGCATGTATGCAAACCTAATCATGTGAAGTCTAAACATGGCATACATAATCAATGATGATAAAACATGTAAATTCAAGCATGAAAATCTTATTGAAAATCAAATAATAATATAAAACTCATAAATCACTTCCACTTCAAATAGTTTTTCTCTTCTAAAGCCTCTATTGAATCTCCTTCAGATCTCCCCACCGATAGCATAAAAATTTGTGCAACACTTCGAACTGCTACTCCAACTGTTCTTTAGAACAGCTAAAGCAAAAGATCGGTGCCAAGAAGGAACCAGAGAGAGAGCAAGGGAGAGCAAAAAGGAACTTGTTTAGTTTTTCCTGGGGTGAAGAGAATGGTGCTCATTCTTGGGTTTATACAGAGTTCTAAATAGGCATGAATTGGAAGTTTGGGGCTTCATTGTAGAAACCTTTCTAAAACTCTTTCCTTTTCCATTTTATTTGTTTCATGTAAATAAGAATTAACAAGTAAAGGTTTTAGAAGTTGTTAATCTATTCTTTTGGGTTGATTTCATTTTAGAAACCTTTCTAATTCTCTATTTTATTTGTTTTCTAAGCACATATATTAGTAACCAATTATTTTAGAAGTTGCTAATACATGTTTTTGAGTTGATTTAATTTTAAAAACCTTTCTAATTCTCTATTTTACTTGTTTCCCAAGCACATATATTAGTAAGTAATTATTTTAAAAGTTGCTAATGTATTCTTTTGAGTTCATTTCATTTTAGAAACATCTTTACTTGTTTATTTTACTTGTTTCCCAAGCACATATACTAATAAGTAATTATTTTAGAAGTTGTTAATATATTCTTTTGAGTTAATTTTATTTTAGAAACATTTCCAATTCTCTATTGTTCTTGTGTGAAGAGAATGAGGGTTTTGGAAAGTGTAGATTTTTAGCAACTTTCTTGGTTATTTTTGCTTCTTATTTTTCATTTTTGGACATCTTTTTCCTTTGATTTTATTTTCATTTTATCTACTTTATTTTATACCTTGGAATATACATAATTTTATATCCAAAAATTCTACAAAATTCTCAATTAATGTCGTTTCTCATTTTGGCCACTTGCAAGTTAAAATGTATAAAATCTTGTATCTCTAAAATTTTGTAAAATTCTCAAGTATTAATTTTATTTCATTTAATTAAATTTAGTACAAATTTTTAAGGTATTACACAAAGGGGTGGCCTTTGCACTTAAATATTAAATTCCAAAAAATGGATGGTTCTTCTAAAGTGCTTAGGATTAAAGTCATTGCCACAAAACTTCCTCTCCTTTAAAACTTAGGCAAGAAGCCTTGTGTTATTATCCCCAAAATTTTGATTGTCCCGTTATTTTGGGGGAGTGTTTAAAGTTTCAAATTTTTTCACAATTAACATTGTTAAGTGCAAAAAGGGGAAGAGCGTGTGTATGCACAAAGGGGGAGAATACTTGTGCAGTGTGTGTATAACAAGATCAACCCTTTTTAAGGGAGAGACTGCTTTGTTTTTTGTCTGTGCTCAAATATTATCTATATTCTCTACTCCTAATTACATTATCTTATACATTGAATAATTAAGATGTGTTTTGTTTGATCTTGCTGCACACACATATCTTGCTATCACACACTATTGTGTTTTGCACCAAGCAATGCTAAAGGAGGAGATTGTTAGGAAAATGTTGCATCATATGTGACATGGAAATTTTCAAATATGAGTTGGCATGCCTGGTGCTGACATGTCTTGCTAATCAATATTCATATATTTTGAAAATACTACTATTAATTTAAAAAAAAAACTTAATATTATTGCTATTGGAAACAAAATATTATGTAACTACTATCTCTTGATTTTTAGATGAAATATTGCAAGCTGGATTTTTTTTTAACTAGATATTGCGTGTTGTGTTAGATATTGATATATTGCAAATTGGTTTTTAGAAACTAAAATATTGCATGCTATTTTAGCAACTGAAAGTGTGTATATCTTAAACCGTTGGAACAAAAATTCAAACTTTTGGGAATATTCTTCATATTTGATTTTAGAATCTTGGCTAATATCAAGAAAAATTGTGTTCAACAAATATGTGTTTTTGGAACTAGAATATTGCTACAATTGCATATTCTGTGTTCTGAAAAATAACTGTTGGATTGTTTGGTTCAATTATACGGAATGTTTTTGAAATAATTTCTTGTCAAGTTTCTAAATTTTTAGCATATTCTGGGAATAACATGATTATGGAATACTGCACACTATTTTTCAAATCTAAAGCACTGTTGCTATTGATTTTGGAAAACAGAATATTGCATTTTGCTATAAATATTGCATGCTAGATTTTTTTTTTTTTAGAAACTGAATATTGTTAGTCGTTGTTATTAGAATCTAGTTATGCAAAAATGGAAATGGTGCATATCCTTCAACTACCGCTGAAACAGATTTTAAACCACATGGAATGTTTCTACAATTATCTGTATACAAGTTTTTGATTCTGTAATATTAATTCTTTCTAGAAAATTATTCTTATTTTCTAAATTAGTTTTATAGAAACTTTATGATTGTAGAAAAAGAACCTTCTTTTGATCAACAGTTTCTTTTTTAAAACCTATGATATTTGTTATCTCTAAAATCAAATCTCAAAATCCTTGTGTAATGCATTTAGAAATGAGTAGGTTGATTAGTCTCTTCAATAGATTACAATTTGCTCGTAATCACTGAAAAAGGAAAAACGCAGAAGGAAGTTCCTACTCTTGGAAAGAAATATATTTCTAAAAGTCAGTGAATCTATCAACTATGCTCATAGTATCGTGACATAGGAGATCTCACAATTTGCCCAAAAAGTCGCCTAAAATTTTTGTCTGTCAAAAAAAAGTCTCTGCACTAAAGGTTTTATGTACATAGACGTTTGAAGCTTTGATCATCACTCGGAGTTGCAAATAAAATAGTGCTTATACAAGAGTGATCCAATGTATTGAGAGCTAAATTCTTTAGTCTTGTTTTATTGAGTCCTCATGAAGGAGTTGAATACTCTGTAGCTTGTGTGTAATATCCTAAAAAACTTGTACAAAATGAAATGATCGAATTATAAGGATAAATGAGACCAATTCATTTTAGGGATCAATTAACGAGTTTACTTGCTCAAAAACCCTTCAGGGTAGTGAAAATTGAGAAATAGAAATGAAAACTCAAAGCACATGTCAAATGTAATTGATTTATTACTTTCTAAATCTAATATCACCATTGGTATGAGATTAAACTTTCTAATTTTAGCCCAACAACTAATGTCTAGGCTTAACTTTCTACCTTGCTCCGCAACTAATGCCTAGGCTCTGATACCACACTTTCTAACACCCTTACTTTCTATAAAAGAAAATCGTTAAGGTAGAAAATTAAGGTAAGAAATTGAATAAAAGTTGAAAAAGACGCCCATGGTTGTATCTTGACTAGACAAAGGTTGTGAGTTAACTAGAATGAAACCTTCTGTCAAGGGAAGAAACCTTAGGTAGAAACATGGGTGTAGCCAAGGGTGGTGTGACACCCCGACTCTCAGCATCCATCTCTGTCTCTGTTGTGATAATCCATCGCAGGGCCGCGTGTGGAGACAGCGCACCCATTCGTTCGTTCGGTGGGAGACGCTGGGTCATCTCGTCGTTCTCCGAGAGCCAGAGGCCACGTGGTTCGTTTTTCTTTCTTATTCAATCTCATGTTTCAAACCTTTCTTTTAAGCAGGTTATAAAGTCGAAACTAAAATGCACAACGACTATCAAAATACTTGTTCCTTTCAGTAGATGTGAAATTCGTTAAAAATGCATGCAGTGGAATTCAATTCATTCATAAGTCCATAGTGAATTCATATTTGGCGAAGTGAAATACTTTGCAAATACTTTGCAGCGGAATAACATTTCAAATTCATTTTCAAAGCATAGTATGAAGATAAAATGTGGCCCAATGGGCCTAAGTTCCAAAACATTTAATTTACATGTGAAATAGTTCAAAGATAAAAGAGGACACATGCCCAGTTCAATTTAAACACTAAAATATTATTTATAACAACATGATACAATGGTAAACTCAAGAAAACTGAAAACTGTGACAACCTCCCAGCGAGGTCACTACCCAACATGACAGCCCGTATGCTAGCCTACTCCTATGGTGTCAATGATCACCTATAATAGAAAAAGTGGGGTGAGCTCGAGAGCCCAGTGGATCATCCCTATACATCACTAGCATTATACAAACCAAAATACAAAACATACAATCGTTTTCATTACATTAGGCGTCTCACACAATTTCTTGTTTTGTTATCATCTAAGACTGAAAGAGTCCATCACCCTCGGTATCCCCTATGTGGTCTGGGAGCGAATTCGGGGGTAACGCCCGAGGGCCGGTTACCTTTGGGACCACGATCTAAGGATGGAAGTCCGCAATGACTCGCCGTCTGAAGACACAATCAGCTGTCGCAATTAGCTCTGGTAAGGACACCCACGATGACACCCTAAGGCTGATCACCATGCCGGTACGTAGATTTACTAATCATAATATAATGTTCTTTAGTCATACATGTTATTCCAAGTCATATATGATCATCAATGTAACATTTAAAGTAAAACAAAATAAATGTGTTCAGCCATTCATGGAGATCAACTCATAGAAATCCCTATCTAGCATGTTATGACTCAAGCAACCATGGATCAAGGACATACACCAAGTCAAACCCAAACAAGGTCAATCAAGCAAGTCTTAGCATGCTTCTAAACATATCTTAAGCTAACCAAACATCATGTTCTGCATTCAAAATATGGATAAGGCTTGGAAGTAAGAAAATCACACCCACCTTAGCATTCCTCAATCTTGCGCCTTGCTCTTCGTCGTGCACACCTCAGATTATCAATCTATGGGGTTTTTAAAACAATGAAAATATGTGAGTCTAAGGCATGCATGGCATAACCAAAACCCTAAGGTTTGTGTTCTTGGCGTAGGTGTTTCAAATGCACCCAAAATTAGAACAAAATAAGGGAACACCGGTGCATGTCGCATTACCGCGGCAATGTGAAGCATTGCCGCAGTTGTTGAGGTAGGCGACATGAGCTCAACACCTCAATACTTGGTCATTAAGTTTAAAACACACATTAACTCAAGGAAAAACAGACTACATTTGAGAAAAGTGGTTTAAGGAGCTAAGAAAACAAGATCTCAAGAAGGTTTCGAGATTTACCTTAGCATAAAACCTTTTCCAAACGTGCCTCAACCCGAATCCACCCTTGTTGACGTTGCTCTTGATGGATCTGAGCTTGAAAACAGTAGAGAGTGGTTTGAAGGAGCTCAAACCACCCTTAGAACTCAAAAGAACACTTAAGAAATGAGATAATAAAGTTTGGTGAGAGCTTGAGAGAGAAATCAGTGATTTGCGGCAAAAAAATCCATATCTAAGATTTTTTGCGCATTTTCGTTTATATAGAAATCGACAAATTATTGCGATCACTGTAGCATTACCGCGATCACTGTGCAACTACCGCGGTTACTGAGCAATTACCGCGGTGAACAGACTTGTGCACATTGTTCGTTTTCTGGTTTTTTGCATGATTACCGTGGTCGGTGTTTGAGCGACCGCGGTCACCAAAAGGTACTTCCCTGTTTCATTTCTGGTTTTCTCCTACAATTACAGCGGTCACTGTAGGAACGACCACGATCACCAGGACGATGTATTTCCCTTCATTTTTTGGGTTTCTCCTGTAATTACCGTGGTCACTATAGTACCGACACTGGTCACCAGAATGAAATTTTGGTGTTTAGCGTCTTTTGTTTGCCATTTTTGGTGCTTCCTAGATTGGTGTCACTCTTACACTTATTTAGACTTATAAGACATGGTTTTCGAGTATTGTTGGCTATTTTTATTCTTTTATTAAGTTTGTTATTCCACCTTAACCATTCACTAACCACGTGGAGGTCTTATAGACTTTCAGGGTATTACAGGTGGCTCGGTTGATCAAATGCATAAAACTCTAGGACGTAGGTTAGAAACTAAAAATATGCGAGAATAGAATACTTGTTTGGTCTGGACATGAAATCAGGAATATTCAATAACTCTGTTTTCTATGTGGTATGGGATGTATAGAAATTTAAGGTATAGAGGAAGTCTGGATTCAGAGAATGACGGATCATGTTTAGTGAATAATTAGTAACTTTGTAAGAACTTATTTCTCTATGCTTGGCTAGTATGGGATGGTCAGATATAATGGGCTTGAAAAACCTTAGTTATTAAGACCTTTGCGAAATTGTTTGGGTGTTGCAATTTTCTAACAGAAAGTCTAAGTGGAAGGGGTAAAGTGGTATGTGATACTTAAACCTAGAAGCTTAGATGGAAAACTAGAATTTTGCTATATTAGCGTGAACTTGTATAATTGTATGATTGTTTGAAAAACATGCTTGATTTATTTATATGTATGTCATACAAAACCAAATCTTGTACCCAATAACAAAAAGAACCTAGAAGCATAAATTATTATTCCACTAAACAAATTGAGAACCTAGAAACATGAATCTAGAGTCATCATAATACAAACGATCGATACTGACAATCTACATGATTTGTAGACAATTGCTAGAGTAAGAAGATACGCTACTCGATCCACCACTTCTGATAAAATGGAACAAATAGAGTAGGAGATACCAATTAGCATGGAGGATCGGATGGAAACCTTGATGATGGGAATCGCTCAAAGGCTAATGGACCAGATCATGAGGGTCCTACCTCAAGCAACACCACAACCACATGTGCTTGAACTGATCCCTGTGCAACAACCAACATTGGTACTCTAGGTTCCAAAACATCAGAGCACTCAGGAGGATCTAAATGATGAGAAGCAGAGAAAGATTTTGATGGAGCTTTAAAAGCTCCACCCTTCTCAATTTGATGGTACCGCTAAGTGCATCACAACTAATCATTGGTTTTAGGAGATGGAGGAACATCTCAATGTACTGAAGATAAAGGGTTTACGAAGGGTGGCACTGGCCACACATCATTTCAAGGGACCAACCAGAAGTTGGTGGCGTATGATGAGGATGGACCCTAACATGGATGTTGAAGTTATGAGCTGTGGAGATTTCAAGGAGATTTTTTATGAGAAATTATTTTCAATGGCTACTCTAAGGAAGCTATAGGAGAACTTCGTGTGGCTGAATTAGAGGGACCTTATAGTGATAGAATATGAGAGGAAATTCACTAAACTAGCCAAATTTTGTTTGGAACTAATCCGTGAGGAGAGGATGAAGGCTAACCAGTTTGCTCAAGTTCTCAAGATTGAGATCCGAAAGGTAATCATGCCTTTGGGTCTAAGAACATCGAGAGATGTTGTGGAAAGGGCCTTAATCCTTGAACAAGAACTCAACTTAAAACAATGGTTGAGGGGAAAGAACAAAATGGCTAGGAATGAAAAAAATCATGGGACCCAAAAAAAAAGAACAAGAGTAGTGGAAAGGCGCCACATAAACAAGGGCAAAACAAAGACGAGTCTAAGGAGCAAGCAAAAAAATAGGGATTGTGCTACTGTGCAAGGAGAGAGGCCATATAGCCAAAAATTTCTTGACTATACCAACTTAGGCTCCCTAGCAATAGCAAAACACTCATGGAGGAGGTCAAAATAGTTGTCCTCAAGTCAAACAAAAGGCAACAAAATGCTAATCAGGGGCAAAACTAGGGTCGTGGTCAAAACCAAGCCAGAATGTTTGCTGTTGAAACTCAAGAAGATCCAAGTCCTGCAGTGGAAGGTACGTTCGTGTTATTTGATGTTGCTGTGAAACTATTGCTTAACTCGGGTTGTAACACCCCCAGCTCCCGTTCTTTCTCTATCACATTCGTCATAGGTGACGTGGTGGTCTCGTGGCTTGAGACGTCATTTCTTCTGAGTGCAGTCAGTCCTGCTTTCTATCTGAGAACTAGGGATATTACTTTTTCTTTTCCTCATTTATCTGTTAGTTTTAACAGTTCACATCCAAGAGATAAAATTCAAATACAACACATCTGAAAACATTACTTCATTATCAGAGTTATGAATAATTTTGTGGGCTCCATAAACATTCTTTTGAAAATACAAATATTACTGACATTTGACATAATCAAGCCCTTACAATATATATCATTTTCTACTATGTTGTACACTGTCATTAATTTACATTGTTCTGTAGAGGCATCGTCTTCAATAGTTTCCTGAAAAAAATGATTGGGTGAGCTCAAGAGCCTAGTGGATCATACACAGTACATCCATAGCATTATTTAAACCAAACACTGAACATGCAAACACTTATCATCCATTAGGC
>JAJIYU010014684.1:0-13089 GCA_030144865.1 Tinospora cordifolia
GTCAAGAGGGACTAGTATGCTCTTGATTTGGGATGAACACAATGTGAGCATTAGGGGTCCTTTATATAGAGTTCAAAATAGTGTAGAATGGTAAGTTTTTGGTGTTTTCTTAGGAGGAAACTTGCCAATTATTCAAATTTTTATGCCCTCAAGCATAGGAAAATAGCAAGTGAGTTTGGAATTTGGAAACACAATTTTTCAAATTTTTTTTGGAATTTTTTGGAATTTTTTTTGGATTTTTTTCTTATTTTTGGTTATTTAATTTTGGTTTAATCGGAGCATTAAATCTAGACTGTTGGATTTTTCTCGATCGTTGCATCAGATCATGGTTTAAGATTTTCGAGTTAGCTATGGGCCGTCGGATCTTCTTCAAACGCGTCAACGCAGATGATCTGATTTGGGCCGCTTGATTTCCTCGAACACAGCACGATCATCAAGGCGTCTAAGATCTTCACCATCGGATGAGCCTCGAGTATAGCACACTTTCGCGATCATCAAATTCGATCCGTTCGATCGTCCTCGAGCACAGTACGCGGATCTGGTTCGCGATTAACAAAACATATCTGGGTCATCGGATCGAGTGAACTTAATATTGGACCGTTGATCAACTTCAAGTAACGCATTGTTTCGCGATCGATAGAAGACGTCTCGAATTTGGGCCATCTGATTGTCCTCGAGTGCAGCACCATTCACGATTGATCCATGCGGCTTTGATCTCTGCCGTTGGATGGATCTCAAGCACAGCATCCGATCTTGATCACCGATCTGGGTCACACGATGAACCTCGATTGCAGTGTCATTTATGATCCATCCGAATAGTTAGATCAGGCTGATCGTGTCTGGGCCGTTAGATTTTAGTGATTCGGTGCTCCTAGGTGTTGTTTTTGGCTTTGATTTCATTCGTTGGATTTTGCAAATTTATTTTGGATCGTTGGATGCAGTTTCTAATTACTAATTTGCTTTCTAATAATGTTATTATCTGAATTTTGCTAACTAGACACTTTCTAATTGATGAAAACTTGATTTTTTTTGTATATTTCCTTCTATTTTATTGTCTTACTAATATTTTTCCCTTTCTAATTATTTAATATTGCGTTTATTAGATATATTTCTATTTCTATAATATCTTTAATGCCAATAATTAAATAATCTACATTTTCTATTTTCATATATTTTTATTTATTTCATATTTCATTTTCAGATAAGAATTTATGTAATTATAAATTAATATTTATATAATATTTTATTTATTTTAAATAAATACACGTATACTATATTTTATTTAATTATGTAAATTTTTCTATATACATATTCCTATAATATATAGTATTAACATTTATTATGCTAACACCCACCTTATTCATACACATATTAACTTATATGTGTATATATACTTTATTTCTATTTATTTATTTCTTAAGCAAATTTCATAATTAATTCTACTAAATTGAAATTTTCATTTAATTATCAAATTAAGGTCTTATTTGCCTAATTTATATTATATCTCTAATATATGTTATTTTTCATGTGCCAACCCACAATTTGCACCCAAAAATTTCTTAAAGTCTTATTTTATTTATTTTAAATTATTTGACAAAATTCTGGGATATTACAAAGTTCTTTCTGGAAGCGACTTTGGAGAAGCTACAGGAGGACTTTGTTCAACTAAAGCAAAGGGACATGATCGTAGTTGAATATGAGAGGAAGTTCACTGAACTGGCTAAGTTCTCATCAGATTTGGTCAGGGATGAGAAAAGGAAGGCCAATCGATTCGCACAAGGTCTCAAGATAGAGATCCAAAAGATAGTAAAGACTCTAGGTTTAAAAACCTACAAGGACGTCGTGGAGAAGGGTCTAACGCTAGAAGAAGAACTCAACCTGGAACAAAGGTTGAGGGGGAAGAATAAGAGGCCCGAGAATGAAAATGATCAAGGGGCTCAAAAGAAAAGTAAGAATAGTTGGAATACTAATCAGGGGGATGGAAATAAAATGCCCAAATGGCAAAATTGACCCAAGATGGAAGAACAATTAGAGTTGGCTAGACGTCAAGGGCGGTGTTTCAATTGTAATCAGCGAGGGCACCTATCAAAGTTTTGTCCTAGCAAAACCTAGACACGACAACAACAACAACCTCCAAATAATTAAGGGGGAAAATAGAATGTACGTGTTCAACAGCAACTGCGTCAACAAAATAACAACCAGGGGCAAAATCAAAACCAGGGTTGAGCACAAAATCAGAACCAAGGCCGAGGGCAAAACCAGGCGAGAGTATTTGCTATCGCTGAAGCCTCGGAAGACCAAATCCCTACTATCGAAGGTACATTTCTGTTATTTAACATTGTTGTAAAAGTCTTATTTGATTTGGGTGCCACTAAGTCGTTTGTGTCAGAAGAACTAGTCAGAAGATTACAACTAGGGACATCTACATCACCAGAACCATTGCATGTGTCCACTCCTATAGGAGACACTATAGTTACTCGGAAAGTTTGCACATGTGAATTAAGATTTTGAGACAAACTAGTAACTACCGACCTTAGACTATTACCTTTCCAAGGGTATGATGTGATACTGGGTATGGACTGGTTGACTCAACACCAGGCTCAGATCGATTGCCTAAGATGAAGAGTCACATTAACTCTACCATCCGGAGAGTTAGTAAAAGTCAATGGGGATATGCAGAGCTACCTTGGAGTCTTATGACAACCATGTTACATTGTCTAAAACAGAGTGATGACTTCAAACAATTGCTAGAGGATGATATTAGATCTGGAGAACCTAAGAAGATTTTGGAGATACCTGTAGTACGGGAATATGCAGATGTATTCCCCGATGATTTGCTTGGATTACCGCTACACAGGGAGGTAGGGTTCAAGATTGAACTTTATTCAGGCACAAATCCTATAGCTATTCCTCCTTATCGAATGGCGCCAGTAGAACTAATTGAACGTAAGACACAGTTGGATGAACTCCGTGGAAAGGGATTCATTCGACCTAGTGAATCACCATGGGGAGCTCCGGTATTATTTGTGAAAAAGAAAGACGGATCCATGAGGTTGTGTGTCTGGTAACCATAAAGAACAAGTATCATTTGCCGAGGATAGATGACCTATTTGATCAATTGAGGGGACCTACTCATTTCTCTAAGATTGATCTTAGGTCAGGCTATCATCAGTTGAGAATTCGAGAGTCAGATATACCTAAAACAGCCTTTAGAACAAGATACAAACATTTTGAGTTCACCGTGATGCCCTTTGGTTTGACCAATGCCCTAGCGACATTCATGGATTTAATGAACCGAGTGTTTAGACAATATCTTGACTGCTTTGTAGTGGTATTTGTAGATGACATTCTAATTTATTCAAAGACAGAAGTTGAACACTTGCAGATAGTGTTGGAAACCGTTAGAGGTCACCAACTAGATGCCAAGTTCAGCAAATGTGAGTTCTGGATGAAGACGGTCAAGTTCCTTAGCCATATAGTATCAGTAGAAGGCATCTCTGTGGATCCGGAGAAGGTGGAAGCTATCATAAATTGGAAACAACCAAAGATAGTTACGGAGATCAGGATTTTCTTAGGTCTGGCTGGATGCTATAAAAGGTTCATACAAGATTTTTCTAAACTAACAGAACCTATAACCAAGCTAACTAAGAAGGGAGTTAAGTTCAATTGGGATGAGAAGTGCGAACAATGATTCCAAGAACTAAAGAAGAGACTGACTACGACCCCCATCCTAGTCACTCCAACTCATGGGGTTACCTTTACCCTTTACACTGATGCATCACCAAATGGGTTGGGAGCAGTATTGATGCAAGGAAGACAAGTAGTCATTTATGTCTCGCGACAATTGAAGGTCCATGAGAAGAACTACCCCACTCATGACCTAGAGTTTGCAGCCATTGTATTTGCCCTGAAGATCTGCAAACACTACCTTTATGGTGAGAAATTTGATCTGTTTTTAGATCACAAGAGCTTGAAGTACATCTACACCCAAAAAGAGTTGAACTTCAGGCAACGGAATGGATGAAGTTCTTGAAAGACTATGATTTTCAACTACACTACCATCCAGGGAGGGCCAATGTAGTGGCTGATGCCTTGAGTAGAAAGTTCAACAAACAAGAGGAAGAGAAAGGCCAGATGTACCAGTTGATTGATGATTTTAGGTTGGGTGTTACTCTAAATGAAAAACAAGCCTACCTCTACACTATGTCTTGTCAACCGAATCTTCTGCACCAGATCAGGGATGAACAAAGACAAGACAAATAGCTTACCAGTCTGATTGAGGAAGTTACACAGGGTAAGCATGCTGGCTTCAGGTTAGATGCCAAAAATATCTTAAGGTTCACGAAAAGGATCTGTGTACCTTAGAATGGACAGAGTAAGCAGACAATACTAGATGAGGCCCATCAAACCAAGTATATGATGCATCCAAGTGGAGATAAAATGTATCAAAACCTTAAAAAGACCTACTGGTGGAGGGGCATGAAAAGGGACATAGCCCAAAATGTTTCTAGATGTCTGACATGTCAACAAGTGAAGGCAGAGCACAAGAAACCTTCAGGGATGTTACAACCACTTTCGATACCAAAATGGAAGTAGGACAACATCGCAATGGACTTTGTTAGCGGCCTACCAAGGAATCAAAAGGGGGAAGATACCGTATGGGTGACTGTGGATCGTTTGACGAAAGTAGCTCACTTCCTACCCATTCGATCTACAGATTCCGTTGGGAAACTTGGAGAGCTATATGTCAAGGAAATTTTTAGACTCCATGGTGTTCCCACAACCATCTTGTCTGATAGAGATTCTAGGTTCACTTCTTAGTTCTGGCAGAGTTTGCAAAAAGAACTAGGAAGCAAACTCATCATGAGCATTGCATTCCATCCTTAGACCGATGGGCAATCTAAAAGGGAAGATATGTTAAGAGCTTGTGTCTTTGATTTCAAGGGCAACTAGAGCAAGTACCTACATTTAGTAGAGTTTGCCTATAACAATAATTATCAAGCAAGTATCAAGATGGCTCCATATGAAGCGCTCTATGGCAGACCCTTCGGATCGCCATCTTGTTGGGCAGACTTTGAGGATCGGGTCCTCACAGGACCAGAATTGGTAGATTAAATGAACATCCAGGTAAAGAAGATTCAGAAGAGCCTAATGACAGCTCAGAGTAGGCAAAAAAGTTATGCAGACAAAAGAAGAATACCTCTAGAATTTCAACCAGGTGACACAGTTTTCTTGAAGATTAGTCCACAGAAAGGGATAAGACGATTTTGAATCAAGGGCAAGCTAGCACTGAGGTTTATCGGTTCGTTCGAGATACTCAAGCGGGTTGGTGAGTATGCCTATGAGTTGGATTTGCCAAATCCTATGTCCTCAATTCATAATGTATTCTATGTGTCGATGTTGCGGAAGTACGAACCAGACCCATCACATATCATACACTAGGAGGAAGTTGTACTTCAAGACAATGCAACTTACAAGGAACCAACAATCAGAATATTAGATTGTAAAGTACAAAATCTTAGGACTAAGGACATTCCATTAGTTAAGGTTTTATGGAGACATCATGATTTGGAAGAAGCAACCTGGGAGCTGGAAAGCGAGATGAAGAACAAATATTCAGGTTTCTTCACCCACAATACCTAACCAAACAACATTGACATGGATAAGTATAAATTTCGAGGACGAAATTTATTCTAAGGAGGGTAGGTTGTAATACCTACAATTTTAGTGTTGTAATACCTGAAATTTGAGTTAAAAAAAATTTAAAACTTACTGTTCAAATATGCGGTTACTGTTCAAATATAAGGTTACTGTTCAAAAATGCGGTCACTATTTTGTCGGCAGACAAATTAAGGTTTGGTGGTTACTGTAGCTACAGTAACAAACTATTAACAACTGTGCAGTTTCGTCTTTTTCTGCCAAAAAAATCTATATAAACCCCCTCCTCATTCTGAAAATTCATTCCAACAAGAAAGAAAGAATTTCTTTGCTTACTCTCTTCTCTTCTCTTGTTCTTCAGCTGTTTTAGACAGCAAATATAGTAGTAGGAAGGGGAAAACTCCGATTTCTGCATAGCAGTAGTGAAGATCTATTGTTGGGTACCTCTTTTGAAGCAATTGGAGGGTTTTTCTGATGAAAGCAGGTATAATCACTCTGCTCTAGTCTCTATTTAAGATTGGAGATGTCGTTGTTTATTTTAGTACGCATATGTAGTTTACTGTTCATATATACGGTATTGTTCATACAATACTGTTCACCGTTACTATTTAACATTGTTCATATATACAGTACTGTTCATATATATACAGTACTGTTCATGGGCAGTTAGTAAATGACATTTTCAAAATGTAGATCCTGAAGACTATTGGCCAAAGACTCGGAAAAAGTTGAGATTTAGGGAATTACTACTGAGGTGGAAATGATTACTCTACTCTCTAGTATTATTTGAATTTTAATGCTGAATATGTGATGTTTTCATTGTTTGAATGCCTAGAAATATGCAAGGTTATTGACTAAATGATTTGTGAAAGATTTTTTTTTATTTTTAATTTATATTATTTATGACCGAGAGAGAATGCTCTGTAGTTGCGTCTTGTATGATCTTCTACATAAAAAATTGACAGTCATTGTTTTCACCTATGAAAATATTATTTTATGATGTCATTCTGTGAAATGTTTAATTATTAATAAAATATTTATTTTATTATGGTCTGTTCACAAAAATAAGATTAAATAAAGATTTCAACCACGTATTGGCACGGGGACGAATGTCCTTCGTGTGTGTTCCATGCAGAATTAGAACTGGTTGTCAGGATTGACACCTGAATGCACTGGGTTTCAGAAATAATCCCAGATAAGGGTTTGAGTTTTAGAATAAATCTCTCTCCCTAGATCTAGAACACAAAGGTTAATCCCTTTCGGTCTAATTGACAACTGTTAATAAATAAATGTTTGAAACGCCTAATAGATAATAAGTGTTTGCATGTTTAGTGTTTGGTTTAAATAATGTTATGGATGTACTGTGCTCTTGAGCTCATCCAATCATTTTTTTTAGGTAACTATTGAAGACATCGCCCCAGCAGATCAATGTAAATTAATAACAATGTGCCTTATAGTATGAGAATAGTAGAAAATGAACTGTATTATAGGGCTTGTGACCCACTATATTTGATCATGTCAGATGTTGATAGTATTTGTATTATTAAAAGACGGCTATGGAGCCCACAAAATTGTTCATAACTCTGATCATGAATCAATGTTTTTTAGTTACTTTGAAATACTGAGATTATTGTGTTTCTGTTGTATTTATACTCTATACCTTGGGATATGATCTGATGAAACTAACACATTTGATAAATGATGAAAAGAAAAAGTAATATCCCCAGTTTTCAGATAGAAAGCAGGATGGACTGCACTTTAAAGAAATGAAGTCTCAAGCTACGAGACAACCACGTCGCCTATGACGTATGAGATAGAGATCGGGAGCTAGAGGTGTTACAATAATAATGCGGGGATAAAGATTGTTATATATATAGATATATATATATTTGATATTTGATATAAAATAGCAAATATATGTATGTATTTGCTATATGAAGTAAAAGTACTAAATTATTAATTTTTAATGATAAAGCTAAATTTTTAATAAATAAATGGACTAAAGTCAAAAAATTAAATTTAAGTCTAAATTTGCTTTAATATAAAAAGTTTCTATTATATATAGCATAGATAAATATATTAAATAAATTGAAAGAATGTTCTTATATTATTTTACTTATTTTCAATTGTTATTTCAGAAAGGTTAACAAAACAAGATCATTTGACATCATTACAGAAAAAAGAATCTTTGCATTTATTTTAATAAAATATGATAGAATACGTTTAAAACGTAGAATTCTTAGTTAATTTCACTAACTATATATGCATTAATAATAATAATAATAATAATAATAATAATAATAATAAAAACTATATAATGGTTAATAATGAGTTGCATTATACCATTATTCATGCATTATCTATCGCTTGCTATTTTATGCCAACATTCTACCATTACTCGCATTATTCATTGATCATTCGTATGTTATATATACGTTAGATCGAATTCAATTCACATATTATTCCTGCATTATTCACATGTTATCTCCGCAGTTTTTACTAAAACAACCGAACATTTTTATACCTGTATTATTTAGTTATTATTCTTGCATTACACCATTATTGATGCATTATCAATTGCTTGGTATGTTATACCTCTACCATTACTGACATTATTCCATAATTATTCACATGATATGCATACGTTATACCGCATTTTTATATTAACAATTGAACAATTTTTATACTCGTATTATTCAGATATTATTCTTGCATTATACCATTACTTGCATTATTTTATGATTATTCATATGTTATATATACTTTATACCGAATTTCATTCATATGTTATCCCTACATTATTCACATGTTATCCCCGCATTTTTTACTAAAACAACTGAACAATTTTATACTTTTAATATTCAGTTAGTATTCTTGCATTATATCATTATTAACGCATTATCCATTGCTTGGTATGTTATACCTCTACCATTATTGGCATTATTCCATAATTATTCATATATTATTCATACGTTATCCCGCATTTTTATATCAACAATCGAATAATTTTTATACTCGCATTATTCAGATATTATTCTTGCATTATACCATTACTCGTATTATTTCATGATTATTCATATATTATAATATTTTATACGAAATTTTATTCACATGTTATCCCTGCATTATTCACATGTTATCCCCACATTTTTATCAAAACAATCGAACAATTTTATACCTGTATTATTAAGTTATTATTCTTGCATTATACCATTATTGACGCATTAACTGTTGTTTGGTATGTTATACTTCTACCATTACTTGTATTATTCCATAATTATTCATATGTTATGCATACGTTATACCACATTTTATTTACATGTTATCTCTGCATTATTTATATGTTAACCCCGCATTTTATTATCAACAACTGAACAATTGTTATACTCACATTATTCATATATTATTCCCACATTATACTACAAAAAAATATAAAAAGAAAAAAATCAGTTCCCGCCCTAAAAAAATCACGCAGGAATACTCATCTTCTTCAGAGTCACTGTTGTTCGATCATCTTCTTTGTGCATTTAAGTTCTTCGATTTTCACTACTCATCTTTCTTCTGTTAATCTTCTTGTTATTCTTCTTTGGGTATTTAGGAACGAAATTATTTGCTTTTACATTTGGGAACAAAATCTCTGCTTATAACGGTTGGTCTTCTTCTTTGTCATTTCAGTTCATCGATCTTGTTTATTTGTCTTTCTTCTGTTAATCTTCATTTGTTTTTGTTGTTCTTCTTTGGGTAGTTGGGAACAAAATATCTGCTTTTATATTTGAGAACGAAATCTTTGCTTGTAATGGTTGGTTTTCTTCTTTGTGCATTTCAGCTCATTGATCTTCTTTGTTTGTCTTTCTTCTGTTAATCTTCATTTGTTGTTGTTGTTCTTCTTTGGGTAGTGGGGAACTAAATATTTACTTCTGCATTTGGGAACGAAATCTCTGCTTATAATGGTTGGTCTTCTTTGGGGGTTTAGTAACTGTTGTTGTTCTTCTATTATTATTATTATTATTATTATTATTATTATTATTTTGGTTGTTCTTGAATTTCTGTCTAAGTTTATATACTTGGATTGTGTATTAATGTAACACCCCAACCCCCATATCTTTAAGCAGTGTACATGGCCATCGTTCTCTTGACAGTGGACTTAACAAAACGGCAGGTCGGGCTGGTGCTACATTACAAGTGACACACATTTGTTCTTTTCTTTTCAATATCTCGTGCCTTTGTATCAAAATTTCAAGAATACAAATTTTTCAATAAAATCAAGGCAAATTAAAAGAGATAAAGAAATTCAAACTATTTTATTCATAATAGAAACTGAAAGTACTAAACTCTTCAAAAGAAAAACTAATTGTTACAGAGGAAGTCCTCAAAATAATTTTTAGTAGAAAAGCATAAAAACTTTGGGCAACACTGTCGGGACCCCTTCCCTAGGATGAAGGACGAACCGACCGGCACAGTGTCCCAACAAACCCGCCCACAAACCGAGCTTGCTAAGACACTGTTAAACCTCAGCATACAACACCACATCACACACTTTCAGAGTAATCATAAGGAACGCAATAGAAATTTAATACAGGAACACCAATAAGAACTTGATATTTTCAAAATGGGTCATTATAACATGTGTAGCAACGGGAGTAACTATCCATTATATACAGGCTTTTCTCACCCCTATACATAGGTCCTAACCCTCAAAAGACAATAACAGAAAGGGAAATACAAAGAAGTCCTACCAAAAAGAGTAAGAGAACACGACTCTATGCGATGAACACTCCCTTGCCCTTATCCGCTGCTGAAGAACTTGAAAAGTTAGAGTAGTGAGCCTAATTGTCCACGGCAGCTCAGTGAGTAATGCAGTCTAATTCAAACTTAAAACAAGTATTCCACAATTAAAACATGTGTCATGCATGTATGAACAATAACATTATGCAAGTGAATGCAACAGTAAACACAATTTAAAATCATAATGTAGTGGTGCACCTTCATTCAAAAACAGTTAAATAATGAAAAACATTCGTCGAGGCTCGCAAGCTCTCTGAGGTGATTAAAAATCACTCGAGCAGGTTGCAGACAGTTAAGCGCATCGTGTCGACTTCGATTAGGTCTTATCGTCGTTGCCATCATCGTAATGACCAACCAGAACTTATTGTCGTTGCCTTATAGTGACGACCCGATTAGGTCTTATTGTCGTTGCCATCATCGTAGGCCCACATAACCCCCTGGCGGGCACTCTGTGCTAGGTGGTCACCTCTCAGGCTCGTGTGAGAGACCGACACAACTCACCCAAACCCTGTGCTCTCAGACCTGAAGACTCGGTGCACTTTTCATTTAAAACCCATTAAAAAGAATGCAAATTTATCACAATATGTAATCCATTTTCATAATGCACAGAATAACAAGCTTTAAGAAATGAGTTAGAAAACACTACTCACAGGGATGCTTCGCTCCCGACACTCCTCTCACGACCGGTCACATCCCACTAGCACTGGGTCCTGCAAAATCGACACAACTTCTTAACATTAATATGGGACTCGGCTCACTCTAATTCTATATTATTGGTTAACCAATTACTTGACCTAGTCAAGAATAGTCCCATATGTTCGTTCACTTTGCCTTAGTCACTAAGTCCACTTGATTGACCTTGGTCAACCCTAGTCAACTTATCATTTGCTAGCCTAGCTGGTCAACAGAGTCACACAGGGTCAATTGTAGTCTTTATGGGGTCAATTGGGCCAAAAAGGGTCAATATTCCCAATTCCCATTACTTAGGCACAAACCTTAGCCTATGACCCTATCTGCGCAACCATTTTTTCAATTTTTTTGCGGGCAACCCCTTCATCAAATTTGCGCCAAACTTTGCAAAACTATTTTATACTTCCTAAAGTTTCCCCAGAATTTTAAATTACAATTTTTGGACCTCATTTACTAAGGTTGCTAAGCATGATAATAGAAACTGCACAGATTCCGTATCCCCTGTGACAGGCAGTGATTGTTTGCCTTAGTTGACCTAGCTACACACATCAGAATGTCCTAAAATTTTTTAGGCAACTTCTAGACATATCTAAGGGTCTCTCCACCAAATTTTAGCTCAATTATCATGGTTTGATCAGTCAATTTTATCTCAGAAATTTCGGCCAGATTGTTGGAAATTTCTGGGTTCAAGGATTCTACTATCTTCTAGTGTTCTTTTCCCTCATTCAATCACCATTCTATGGGTTGTTTCTTGTGTCCACCTAAAGTTTACAGGTCATAACACATCCACTAATCACAACCACTTTGAATCAGTAGCATGCAACATCAAAAACATGTCTATCATTCCCTCAATATTCTGCTATATTCTAAAGAACACAAGGAATTTGTTGTAGCACCCTACAATCATGGCATATTTGCATGTATAACAAGACACATCGACAAGAGTTCTATGTCAAGTCTTTATACCTTTCTAGAACCTCTATTATGGGGTCTACAATGCCTCTAGTTTCAGCTCGAAAGGGTGCCTTTAAGTGTCCCGAATATAGCTCTTATTCTGGTCTCAAACTCTCAGTCAGCACTGTTGCAACAATATGTCTAACAGTTAGCGACAGTGACTTATAAAACACATTGAACGTTTCAATTTTTGATTTCAACCATGTTGAAACTTGAATACTTATGGTAAGGAGTAGAATGATGGATTTTTACCTTAGGGACGTGCCTAGAATGGTTCAAGAGTGAACTTCCCCAAGGTTGCTCCAACTGTCTCTGTTACACAGTTGTGACAGTGAGTAAGTAATCAACTTCAAGGGTTCTAAAATCATGCATAAGGCCCTATTTTTCATTCTCTAACTCTTCGAGATCAAAGTATATACGAAAATGAGGGGAGTCAACCATTTTACCTTCAAAAAGGAACTAGAAATGGCCAAGGTCCAAGGCTTCAAAAGCGGTTCTAGCACACACTTTCTGGTTTTTCTGGGTTTAAGCAGTGTGGACAGCCCTCTTTTTGATGATTTTTGCTTCAGACGGCTCCAAGACTAGGCAAACTACTTGTGGAACCTTGTAGGTGGTGGTGCAACCTTCATATCAAGCTATAGTTTGCAGGGTCTGGTTGAGAATTGAAGATCTCAACTGGGAAAGTTTGCTACAGAATCTGAAATTTTTGGGTTTGAGCTCAAAGAATGCCTTTTTGTTGCATGGGGGTGCTTGCTTGGCAAAGGTTTGGGTGACATGTGGCTTCCAAGTGACACTTAACATCACATGCCGAATGCCTAGTTGGCAGCCTGGATTGGCCACAATAGAGGCCATGAAGTGATGGCCAAAACCATAGATCATAAACCATGTGTTCCCATGGTTTTTGTGCTCAAAAATGGCCAAAATGCCAGAAATTCGTCCAAAATTTGCTGAAAAATCACACAAGAAGGCAAAACAGGCGAGGAGTGGGTGGGGTGGGTTGTT
>JAJIYU010014685.1:0-13091 GCA_030144865.1 Tinospora cordifolia
TCGCTTAATCCGGTGAATATTTTGAGAACCCTTTTGATGTTTGATTTTAACAAATGATTACCGAGATATTGACTTAAGAACAAATATACTATGATTTGAACGGTATTCCGATGAAAAAGATTTTGAACAGAACGAAACTTGACGTAGCATCTCGATTTTCATCGGGCGACAATCCACATGTGTGATAACACGTGAACGGAGGTCCGGTCGAAAATTGGGGTGTTACATACTCTTTTGTGGAGAGACCTTCAAAAACACATGTTCCCCAGCACTAAACTCAAGCAGTTGTCTATGAGAGTCTACGTAACTTTTCTCCCTCCTCTGCGTTGTATGCAACTGTTCTCGAATGATCTCGACCTCTCTATTGGCTTCTTGAATCATATCTAGAGCTACTAATTGCTTTTCCCCAACCTCTGACCAACACGGGGGTGATCAACAAGGCCTACCACATAAAGTCTCATAAGGAGCCATGCTAATGCTGCTCTGGAAGCTATTATTATAGGCAAACTTTTCATGTGATAAGTGTTCATCCCACTTTCCACTAAAGTCAACAATAGACGATCAAAGCATGTCCTCCAATATCTGCATTACCCTCTCAGATTGCCCATCAGTTTGAGGATGGTATGCAGTGTTAAAGTGATGATCTGTACCCAAGACTTTTTATAAGCTGAGACAAAACCGAGAAGTGAACCAAGGATCTCTTTCTGATACAATAGATACTGGCACACCATGCAACTTGATAATCCCCCTCTGGTACAATCGTGTCGACTTATCAAGCTTATCAGATGTTTGGACTGGCAAAAAGTGGGCAGATGTCGTCAATCGATCAACAATGACCCAAAAAGAATCAAACCCACCTCGAGTCTTTGGGAGTCCAACCACAAAGTCTATGGTAATATGTTCCCACTTCCACTGAGGTATCAAAAGTGGTTGGAGAAATCCTGCTGGTCGCTTATGTTCCGCCTTAACCTCCTGACTAGTCAAGCACTTTGCTACAAAATCTGCAATACCACCCTTCATACCAGGCCAGCAAAACTTTCTCTTTATATCTTTGTACATCTTGGTACTCCCTGGATGGATCGTATAACGAGATCTATGGGCCCCATTAAGGATAGATGTCTGAAGCTCGAAATCATCAAGAACACACAATCTACCCTAATAGCGAAGACTACCGTCTTTGTGCACTTTCCACCTAAAGTCATGTTTCTTGTCAGCTCTAGCACGTAAATGAAGTAGATATGGGTCTTTGTGTTGCCCATTGATAATATTTTGTGTGAAATTTGGTTTGATGGATAAGTGAGACACATATGCTAGGGGCTGTGGTAGTCTTAGTTGGAGATCAAAATCTAAAGCGATTTCCAACAACCTCCATTCTTGAATCATCAAATATGGCACCGTGATCTGAGGGTTTCGGCTAAGACCATCATCAACTGCATTAGCTTTTCCATGATGATACTACAAGTCAAAATTATATTCAGCTAAAAGCTCCATCCATCGTCTTTGTCGCAAGTTCAAATCTTTCTGAGTGAAAAGTTACTTCAAGCTTTTATGGCCTATGAAAAGTTCAAACTTTTCTCCAATAAGATAATGTCGATAGACCTTCAAGTCAAACTTTTATTATTTGGAATCGTGCTTGGTCTAATTCCCAACTCCAAGTCATGCGTGGGATAGTTCTACTAATAATTTCATAACTGTTTAGAGGCTACGTGGGATAGCATTATTATTCTGCGTCAAGACATAACCAAGTCCCTTCAGAGAGGCATCACTATAGATCACAAAGGCTACTCCAGGCTCTGGTAGAGCTAGTACAGGTGTTGTAGTTAGCCGACTCGTAAGCTCTTGAAAGGTACTCTCACAATCACCATCCCAATCAAAGCAAGCATCTTTCAGGGTTAATCGGGTTAATGGAGCTGCTATCTTAGAAAAATTCTCCACAAATTTACAATAGTAACTAGCGAGACCCAAGAAATTATGAACCTCAGTTACAGTTTTCAGCCTTTTCCATCCTGAGACAGCTTCAATCTTTACGGGATCAACCTCTATCCCCTACTCGAAAATAGCATGACCCAGAAAGCTTATCTTTTGCATCCAAAATTCACACTTCTCAAGTTTGGCATACAATTGATTATCCCATAATGTTTGCAAGGTAACTCTAAGATGTTCTTCATGATCAACTTAGGTCTTTGAGTAAACTAGCACATCATCAATGAATACAATAATGAACTGATGCAAGTATCTTCGAAATACCCTGCTCATCATATCCATAAAGGCAATAAGTGCATTCGTCCATCCAAATGGCATCACTAAGAACTCATAAAGTCCATAGAGAGTGCGAAAGTAGTCTTGAGAGCATATTCTTCTCGAATCCGCAACTGGTAATAGCCTGAACTCAAGTCAATCTTAGAAAAGAACCTTGAATCCTTCAATTGATCAAACCAATTATCAATGTGAGGAAGTGGGTACTTGTTCTTAACTATCACCTTATTCAACTGTCGGGAGTCAATACATAGCCTTAAGGAGCCATTTTTCATCTTTACAAATAATATAGGAGCTCCCCGTGGAGATGTGCTAGGTCTAATGAAACCTTTTGCCATTAATTCATCAATTTGTACCTTGAGCTCCTTTTGCTCAGTCGGAGTCATCTGATAGGTGGGAACCAAAATAGGCGAGCACCCTGGAACCAACTCTATGGAAAACTCTACCTGATGACGATGAGGTAGGTTAGGCAAATCCTCTGGGACAACATCTGAAAACTCAAAGACAATGGGGATTCCTCAAATGTCTAGCTTGTCTAAGTGTTCATCATTCAAAAGAGCTAATAGATCCTTAAGGCATGTGCCCATCTAACGAGGCTTATGTTTAATCATCCTATCACCAGTAAAAATAACCACTGTCTATCCAGGTATGTGAAAAGTCACCACCTTCTCAAAACAGTCTACCCAAGCGTGATAAGTTGATAGCCAATCTGTCCCAAGGATTACATCAAAGTCAGTTATGCTCAAGATGATTAAATCTACCGTTATCTCCAGATCTACAACCTCTAGCTTTGTCATCATGGTACTACCCAGGGGTGTGGATATCGAGAGTGTGTACTCTAGAGGTTGTGGCTCAACACCCAAAATCGATGCAAATGATAGAGAAATAAAACTGTGTAGAACTAGGATCAATCAACACATGAGCTAAGTAATCAAAAATAGGTAGTGTACCTTCTATCACTGCCTCTAAGGCAAAAGCATCTTGCTTAGTAATAGCATAGACTTGGACTATGACCACTGGTTTCTACTATGCTACATAAGGGCATCCTCGAGCCATATGTCCCAACTAACCACATTGATAACAAATCCCTATAAACAGTCTCTGTAGCACTGGAGCCTGAGGCTGAACTGGTCTAACTGGGGGCCTAAGTTGAGCAATGGACTGAGCTGCTCTCTATGGAGGTATAGGAGGTGCAGGAGCTCTGGCTGGCAATGGCTGCTTTGGATATGCTACTCGAGCTGGTGGTGGAGGTTTCACAACTGTCGGTCGGGCACCTCGAGGTGTCTGAGTGCTTGAAGGTACCCTGGGCGAGGCTATAGGAAGTGCAACCGATGTTGGTCGTAACGGAAGAGGCCTCGGCTGTGCAAGATAAGAAGTAGATGCATCTGTCCTCAATCTCTTAGTGTTAGACCCTGCCCACTGTGTAATATAATAGCCTGTATGCTCCAACCACTGTGCCCTCATGAGAACATCTTCATATAAAGTCATGTCAATCACCCCCAATCGACTAAGAAGGGAAGGGTTCTAACCCATGGCAAATTTTCACCCCTTTTCACCCTCTCCTTCTATTATCTCTAGAGCATACCTCAATAATATCTCAAACCTCACTCCATACTGGTCCACAGTCATCGACACTTGTGAAAGCCTCATAAACTCATCCCTCATCCTATCGCGAGCAGATGTAGGGAAGAACTTTGCAAGAAACACAATCTTGAACCTATCCTAGGAAATCATAACATTGGGATACACAACTTGGTTTGCATCCCACCAAATATCTACGTCTCCCTTAAGCTAGTTGGATGCTAGTAACACTTTCTATTGATCATTAATTCTGAGGGTCCTGAAACACTTCTCTATCTCTTGAATAAAATACTCTACTTCAAATGCCTCTCCTATCCCATAGGAAGTGGTTAGATGTAACCGCACAAAGTCCCTAACAAGCCTCCCCATGTAGTTAGGCTGAAACATACCTCCTACTGCTATGCTGGTCGATGGATAGGTTGAACATGGGGAGGTGGGGGTGGCGCTGGTCTAGCCACTGGTGGAGGTACACCTATATATCCTATCAAATGAATGGGTGGGTTAACAGGAGGTGGCATAGGTATCCCCTCAAAACCTAGAGGTGGGAGAGATGCATCATCTACTGGTGGTGTGGGACTCGGTGTCATCATAGGAAAAAGAGGGGTATGCGCCTGAAGCTGTTATGCCTACTCAATCCTATTAATTCGCTCCACAAGAATGTATAACATGGTCATCACCTCACTCTCTTCTGAGGCTGGTGGCCACTGTGAAGTGCTAGCTCAATTATGTCTCGCCATTCAATATCTGTAGGACCAACAACGATTTCATAATTAGAAGGCATAAGGGAAGGGATGGATAATTTTTGGATAAAACTTAGTATATAAGCCTTTATGGGTTTCTACGTCGAACAAACCTAAGGTAACATGAACCTCTTTCAAAGGCATTTACCTCTAAACAATATTTATTAAGAGGACCTTAACTAAGGTTGGATTAACTAGTTTGTTCCCTAAAATAAAACCTTCACTGCGATACACTTGACACGGATTGGTCCAAATAGGTTAATAATAGAAAAAGAAAAGGGCCAATATTTTTTTAAAACCAAAGTATCTGTGCGGTGTTGTAGTGTATCACCCTCACTTACAGCAATCTTATTTCTCATGACATCATATCTCCATAAAAATATCAACAATTAGCATGGGCAATGGAATTATATACTAGTGTAGTGTCATAATTAAAAGTCTAAGCCAAAAGTACAGTTTTTAAGAAAGGAAAACACTAATACTAGTACATCAAAACTACAAAATGACGAAAAATATCTACACCTCAAGGGGAGAATGATTAACTACCATGCTCTACTCACCCAATGATGGCTCAGTGTAATCTACTAAAGCAGTTAGCTCCATGTCTTGGTAATCGTAGTAGAAGTTTCCCAATGCCTTTTTATCAAGTGCCTTGCTATCGGTGCCTTGCGCCCCTACTGCAATATTTGAAAAATAATGATGTGGAAATAAAGGTGAGCCAAAAATTCACGTGGCTCGCAAGTACTACCCCTTCCAAAACCCACTCATCAAGAAAGGAATCATAGGGTTTTTAGGTGGCTTTTTATTCTCTTGTTGTTGTTATTATTATTATTATTATATATTTCCTTTTTCATTATAAGGATAATTATTAACCTCAATTTCTTATGTACCATGGCTTATATTAATATTTAAAGTGTTTTTCTTTAGCCTAACTAACCATAAGTTATCTTCTACTAACTGGCATTATGGAAAAACAATATAGTTTACGAATTACTCATATTCGTACTTTCTATGTAAATAAACAATAATTCAGAGCATACCAGTGATGCATGCCAATATGTGAATTTAATACAGTCGTTGCATAGTCACAGTGATAATATTGAAGAGACAAGTTGGTACGTCTGCGCCCATACACAGATTTCCCTCATGAACCCTCATAATATCAAACTTACCAATACATAACCTACTTGGACCACTAGTAATACGATTGGTTTTACAACACTCTAGTCTAGGTATCCTATTCCTCGTATTAACCGAGCAGGGAGGTACTTGTTGGAACTCTAAATTATCTACCTTTTGACAGAGCTATCATTACTCCAGCCTTCAACTTTCCCACATGAAGTGCTTGTAGCCTACTCCACTGGCCAACATGTTCAACATCTCACAATCCACTCAATATCCAAGTAGCACAACCCCTACAAAATGTACCTGTTGGGAGGGGACAGGAACCTACTAATCCGTTGGTCAAACGTTTGACCTTCTAATCTGCTAGTCAGACGAGACCCACTTGGCTGGTCAGATGTGCATATGACATCTACAGATACTCTGGATATCTAGGGTCAATGTGACCCTCATGTCTCAGCCTATTAGGCAAACATGTATTCTAGGATCCGATCGATCCAATCTTTTAATCATTTACCATGTTTTAGCAAGAGAAGGTTGATTAGTGCAGTAATATGCAAGTGATCGATAAATTTTGAAAATCATGTGATGATGCATGAGTATAATTATAAGTTGGACATTCTACAAAATTATGTCCCTCCCCTTTTTTTCTTGAAATACAATTTTCCTATATGATGTCAAATCAAAACTTGATAATTGTCTAATCATCGCCCTTATTACTAGTTATGTTTATCTTTATGAAGAATATATATATATATATATCATAAGTACATTATCTTAAAAGTTGGTAATATTAAGGTCATATCAATAACTCTAATTAAAGATTTGACATTCTTTGAAAGGTGAAAATTAGTCACTGTCATTAACTGACCAACAGTCTAGAAGAACTCTTACAATCAATCGCATAAATCTCAAATTTTGAAAAATATTTAAATCATCGGCAAAATCATGCTATTAATTTGTATTTTGTGTGACATGATAATATTCTATTTTCCAAATACCTCTTTATAAGTATATAGGGTGAGATATGTTATATGTACTATACGCGAAACATTTTACTATTATTAGTATTATTACTATTTTCTTCTCCAGGGAGCAATGGCCAATTTCCTACAAATTCCAAGGTGGTGCATGTGTGAAATGACCCACCTGATGCCACTTGTCCCACTATGGTCACAATCATCCCATGCACCATCTTTCCATCATGTCACTTCATGCATTGGTCACATCTGTGGCCCAATCAGATGTGGACACTTGTCAACCTCATGACATGAAATGCTTCGAATTGCGTAACATTTTCTGGTTCACGCAATTGACCTCAAGTCGACGTCTTGTTTGATTTGAAGCCAAATTTGCAATAAAATTGTAACATACCTAGATTCACACAATATACCTTGATTTGCATGTCTAATATCCGATTTGAATACAGTTAGTTGTGTCGAACTTGTATCAACGTCCTGATCGATTTAATTCTAAATTTGTAGTAAATTTCTTAGTATTTCGAGATTTGATAATGACCCCTTTCTGACGGTCTTTAGACTTCTACAGTGTATCAGTTGAGTGTATAGTCTACTATCAGCATCCTATACGATTATAGGATGTCATGATTCTCCCCCCTCACAAATTTTGTCTTCGAAATTTAAATGAAGATAAGTTTCTAAGTAATATGCAAAACAATATGTATTAAATATTAGCATGGGTTAAAATGTACCTCGAGTCTCAAATAGCTTGGGATAAAGCTTTTGCATTTCAGTTTCTCGCTCCCATGTAGCACTCTCAGTACCATGGTGCCCCCACAAGACCTTGACCAAAGGAATGACCTTTGACCTTAGTCTTTGCTCCTTCGAGTCTAGTATATGAATGGGCTACTCCATGTAAGATAGGTTATCATCAAGCTCCAATGATTGCCAATCAACAGCATGCAAAAGGTTTGACACATAGTTCCATAACATGGAAACATGGAACACATTATGTACCTCTGATAGGTGTGGAGCTAGTGCTAGGCGATATGCTATGGGCCCAACCCTTGTGAGGATTTGGAAAGGACCAACAAATCTAGGAGAAAGTTTTCCTCACTTTCTAAACCACAAGATACCTTTTGTGGAGAGACCTCCAAACACATATGTTCCCCAGCACTAAACTCAAGCGGTCGTCTACGAGAGTCTACGTAACTTTTCTGCTTGCTCTGCGCTATACGCAACCGTTCTCAAATGGTCTCGGCCACTCTATTGGCTTCTTGAATCATATTTGGAGCTACTAATTGCTTCTGACCAACACACGGGCTATGGACAAGGCCTACCATATAAAGCCTCATAAGGAGCCATGCCAATGTTGCTTTGGAAACTATTCTTATAGTCAAACTCTGCATATGATAAGTGTTCATCCCACCTTCCACCAAAGTCAAAAATCCGCGATCAAAGCATGTCCTCCAATATCTGAATTTTCCTCTTGAATTGCCCATCAGTCTGAGGATGGTATGTAGTGCTAAAATGATGACCTGTACCCAAGACTTTTTGTAATCTGAGCAAGAACTGATAAGTTAATCGAGGATCTCTATATGATACAATGGATGCTGGCACACCATGCAACCTAATAATCTCCTTTTGGTACAATTGTGCCAACTTATCAAGCTTATCAAATGTTCGGACTAGCAAAAAGTGGGCAGACTTCGTCAAACAAAATCAAACCTACCTCGAGTCTTAGGGAGCCCAACCATGAAGTCCATGGTAATATGCTCCCACTTCCACTGAGCTATCGAAAGTGGTTGGAGAAATCATGCTTGTTGCTTACGTTCTGCCTTAATCTCCTAACTAGTCAAGCACTTTGCTACAAAATCTACAATATCACCCTTGATACCAAGCCACCAAAACTGTCTCTTCATATCTTTGTACATCTTTGCACTCCCTACATGGATCGTATAACGAGATCTATGGGCCCCATTAAGTATAGATGGCCAAAGCTCAACATCATCAAGAACACACAATCTACCCTCATAGCAAAGACTACCCTCTTTATGCACTTTCCACCTAAAGTCATTTTCCTTATCAACTCTAGCACATAAATTAAGCAGATGTGGGTCTTTGTGTTGCCCATTGATAATTATTTTGTATCAAATTTGGTTTGATGGATAAGTAAAACACATATGTTGTAGGCCATGGTAGTCTAAGCTGGAGATCAAAATCGGAAGCGATTTCCAATAACCTCCATTCTTGAATCATCAAATGTGCCACCATGATCTGAGGGTTTCAGCTGAGAGCATCAACAACTACATTAGCCTTCCCGAGATGATACTGCAAGTCAAAATTATATTCAACTAAAAGCTCCATCCACCGTCTTTGTAGCCAGTTCAAATCTTTCTGAGAGAAAAGGTACTTCAAGCTTTTATAATCTGTGAAAAGTTCACACTTTTCTCTAATAAGATAATGTCACCAGACCTTCAAGGCAAAGACAACAACTGCTAACTCCAAGTCATGTGTGGGATATATCTGTTCATGTTTTTTAACTATGTGGAGGCATAAACAAAAGCGTGATTATTCTGCATCAAGACACAGCCAAGTCCCTTAGAGAGGCATCATTATAGATTACAAAGGGTACTCTAGGTTCTAGTAGTTAGCCGACTCTTAAGCTCTTGAAAGGCACTCTCACAATCACCATCCCAATCCAAGCAAGCATCCTTCTGAGTCAACCGATTTAATGGAGTTGCTATCTTAGAGAGATTCTCCACAAATCTACAATTGTAACTAGCAAAACCCAAGAAACTACAAACCTCAATCACCATTTTCTACCTTTTCCATCCTGAGACCGCTTCAATCTTTACGAGATCAACCTCTATCCCCTGCTTGGAAATGACATGACCCAGAAAGCTTATCTTTTGCATCCAAAATTCACACTTCTTAAATTTGGCATACAATTGATTATCCCGTACTGTTTGCAAGGTAATTTCTAAGATGTTCTTCATGATCAGCTTTGGTCTTTGAGTAAACTAGCACGTCATCAATGAATACAATAATGAACTAATCCAAGTATCTTCAAAATACCTTGTTCATCATATCCATAAAGGCAGCAGGTGCATTCGTCAATCCAAATGGCATCACTAAGAACTCATAAAGTCCATAACGAGTGTAGAAAGTTGTCTTTCAAACATCTTCTTCTCGAATTTGCAATTGGTAGTAACCTGACCTCAAGTGAATCTTAGAAAAGATCCTTGACCCATTCAATTGATCAAACCAATTATCAATGCGAAGAAGTGGGTACTTGTTCTTAACTATCATCTTGTTCAACTGCTGGTAGCCTTAAGGATCCATCTTTCTTCTTTACAAATAGTACAGGAGCTCCCCATGGAGATGTGCTAGGTTTAATGAAACCTTTGGCCATTAACTCATCACTTTGTACCTTGAGCTCTTTTTGCTCAGTCAGAGCCATCCGATAGGAGGGAATGGATATAGGCGAGCACCCTGGAACCAACTTTATGGAAAACTCTACCTCATAATGAGGATGTAGGCCAGGCAAATCCACTGGGAAAACATCTAAAAACTCAAAGAGCTAATAAATCCTTGAAGCCTTTGCCCATCTGACGAGGCTTATGTTTAATCATCCTATCTCCAATAAAAATAACCACTGACTATCCTGATATGTGAAAAGTCACCACCTTCTCAAAATAGTCTACCTAAGCATGATAATCTAATAGCCAATCCATCCTAAGGATCACATCAAAGTTAGTCATGCTTAGGATAATTAAATCTACCGTCATCTCCAGATCTGCAACCATGACGACACAATCTCGATGAACTAGCTCTGTCATCATGGTACTACCCAAGGGTGTGGATATCGAGAGTGTGTGGCTCAACACCCAAAACTAATGCAAATGATAGAGAAATAAAACTATGTGTAGAACCAAGATCAATCAACACATGAGCTAAGCAATCAAAAATAGGTAGTGTACCTTCGATCACTGCCTCTGAGGCAGAAGCATCCTGCTTAGTAATAACATAGACGTGGCCTGTGACCACTAGTTTTTGTTGTGCTGCATAAGGGCATCCTCGAGCCATATGTCCCAACTGACCACATCGATAACAAGTCCCCATAAACTGTCTCTGTAGCACCGTAGCCTAAGGCTAAACTAGTCTAACTGGGGGCTTAGGTTGAACAATGGGTTGAACTACTCTCTGTGGAGGTATAGAAGGTGCAGGAGCTCTAGGTGGCAATTGCAACAACCCAGGCCCACTAGGTACCGATATTGTCGCCACTTTAACCACTACTGACTGGGTGTAGGGTTTTGTTCTTGGCGAGACTCGAACCTGAGTCTCTCAAAAGCGTTCGGCATAATAAGACACCCTTGAATGCATATTTAGCCCAAGAATCCCCCTGGAGTCAGATCAATGTGGCATATTACAATCTACCCCACTTGGGAGCAATTTTGTCTTCGAAATTCATACCTCCAATACACACAGAGCGACTCTAATACCATTTGTAATACCCTAGGCCTACTACATACCGATACTATCCCCATCTTAGCCACCACTGACTAGGTGTAGGTTTTTGTTTTTGGCAGGACTCGAACCTAAGTATCCCAAAATTGCTCGGCACAATGAGACATCTTCGAATGCACATTTAGCTTAGGCATCACTTTAGTGTCGGACCGATGTGAAATATTACAATCCACCCCCTTGGAGCAGTCCTGTCCTCAAGACTCGCACCTCTGTCATATCTAGAGTGGCTCTGATACCATTTGTAACAACCCAAGTTCACTACGTACTGATATTATTCCTACCTTAGCCATCATTGACTGGGTGTAGGGTTTTGTTCTTGGCAAGACTCAAACTTGAGTCTCCCAAAAGTGTTCGGCACTAGTGACCACCCTTATATGCATTCATAACCCAGTCTCAACTCTGAGGTCCAGGTGATGTGGGATTATTACAATCCACCCCCCTTGGAGGCCATCTTGTCATCGAGATGCACACTCGTTACGCCTGGAGCCTATTCTGATACCATTTTGTAACAACCCAATTAGTGGTGGCTAAGGTGAGGATTCGTCATGGTTGGCCTGGGCTGTTACAAATGGTATCGGAGCCACTCTATGTGTACTGGAGGTGTGAATCTCGAGGATGAGATTTCTCCCAAGGGGGTGGATTGTAATATCCCACATCAGTCCGACTACACGAGGATTCTTGGCTAATGTACATTTGAAGATGTCTCATTGTGCCGAGCACTTTTGGGAGACTCAAGTTCGAGTCTTGCAAAAAACAAAACTCTACACCCAGTCAATGGTGGTTTAACACCCCAGCTCCCAAATCTTTCCTCGCGGGTTCCCTTTGGGTTGTGCTCGCTCATAATGCACGTCCATTCGATTGGGAAGCCGTCGCCGCATCGTCCGCCGAGAGCTGGAGCGCTACTGGAATCGTTTCTCAGATTCTATTTCTCTTTCTTTCTATCTTTTAGATAATAATAAAATCATTTCAAATAGTCATGAAATTTTTTTTGAAACAAATTTCTAAGTAAATAAATTAAATCCGTAAAATTTCAAATGCAATGAAAACATCGAATTCAATAGTTAAACAACTTAAAAATCTCCAATATAATCCCAAAATATTTAGTCACATGTAAAATGTTCAGAACAAAGGCAAGGAAAGGAAAGGGGCACATGCCTAGTTTAGTCAAATACAAAAAATAAAATGTGCAGCAACACTAACAACCTCCTCGGCAAGGTTTCAAAATAACCAAGTCCTCTGCGATGTCTGTCGACTCGTGCTGTCTCAAAAATCACCTAAAAAAGAAAAGGGGTGAGTTCAAAAGCCGAGTGGATCATACTACACATCACTAGCATTATTCAGACCAAAATACCAAACATGCAAACACTTTCATTACATTAGAGCGTTTCAAACACTTATTTGTTTTTCATCGTAGTTAAGACCGAAAGGTTTGTGGCCTCGGTGTCCCCTTCGTGGTCTGGGAGCAAATCTGGAGGTACCACTCGAAAGTCGATTACCTTTTGGACCCTGGCGGGGCGTAAAGTCCGAAGTGACACTCAGCCCACACTAGTCTCGTTGAGGACACCCATGATGACACCCTAAGGTCGGTCACAGCACCGATACGTGGTTCTTTTGTCATAATTTAATCTTCTTTAGTTTCACGGACAAGGTTTTCAATCCATAACAACATCACATCCACTAACCTATGCAATTAAAATCATATAATCATTCAAGCAATCTTATCTCTAAAAAGCACATAATCGAAAGTCATGATATCATGGCAATCATTCCAATCAATTCACACTTTCCTAGCAGGATACTAAGTACAAGAATAAAAACAACCGTCATGTTTTATATTTAAAATCCAAATAATAATAGAGAGTGTAGTAATCACACCCACCTTAATTTTTCTAGAGTTGCTCGC
>JAJIYU010014686.1:0-13113 GCA_030144865.1 Tinospora cordifolia
TATATGTGTGTGTGTGTGTGTGTGTGTGTGTGTGTGTGTGTGTGTGCTAATAAAATGTGTTTTAAACTCAAATTTTGGTCATTACGTCACTAAAATTTCAAATAATACATTAGTAAGCTCCCAGCCTCCCACAACAGCACAACTCTTGGTCCTGTCTGTTCTTCTCCTCGCTGCTTCTTCTTCCTTGCTTATTCTGTTCTTCCTGTCAGATCTTCCAACTGTCAATGGTTGCTTCTTCTTCCTCGCTTCTTTGGTTCTTCCCATTGTGAGTTTGCTATTGTTGCTTCTTTCGCCATCTTCTTGCAGCCATGAGAAAAGTTTCTTCTTTCTTCTTCTTTCGTTGTCTCACACTCTTAATCGACAACAACTCTAGCTTCTTCTTCTTTCCTTGTTGTGGTTTTGCTACAGGTTCTTTTTCTTCTTCTTCTGGTAGCCATTTTGGTAGTTTGGCATGCTACTGCTTCTTCTTCTTCTTCTTCTAGCAGTCACTCCCTGTTTCACACTCTCGATCCCAAAATTTACCCTCTTAAATCTTGATCTGCAATCAATCTCCTCTGCTTCTTCTTTCTTCTTCTTTTTCTTCTTTTCCCCATTGTAGTTGGCTGCTGCTGCTACTGCGTTTTCTTCTTCTTCTAGTTGTAGATCTGGCTACTAGCACTACTGTGTTATTGAATGCAGCTGGCTTCTTCTTCATTTCTTCTTCTATCTGGGTTGGGTTTTTTGTTCAAATAATGCAAAAAAAAATATTTTTAAAATACCTAATTTTCCAATTTTATACCACATCTACTCAACTTTCAACAGTAAACTGTCACGTATGCATCCACCTGTCTTTTTTTTTTTTTAATTTCCACGTATGAAAAAAATGCCTTCAATGTAAATTAGATTCACATTGAAGGCCTTTTTTCACTTATCGATAAATTCAAGCAGGGTATTCTTGCGGGACTACTTCCAGCAAATTTTAATTGCCTCCCATGAACCCCTGGAAGCAACATACTAATTTTTTGACCCCTGGATAAAAATTTGGATGCGTCACTCCTTTTTAAAGTTTTCGGTAAAAATTCATTAACTTGAAACATATTTCTGTTCATTACGGGCAATCAGGAAGGGTTTTCCCATGGGACCACTTCCAACAAGTTCAAACTGCCTCCTACGAACCCCGGGAAACAACAAAATAATTTTTCAACCCCTGAATAAAAATTGGATGTGTCACTCCTTTTTTAAGTTTTCGGCGAAAACTTACTAATGTGAAACTTGTTTCTATTCACTACGGGCAATTCAGAAGGGTTTTTTAGCAGGACCACTTCTAGAAAGTGATAATTGCCTCCCACAAACCCTCGGAAGCGATAGAATAATTTTTTGACCCTCAAATCAAAATTTGGATGCATCACTCCTTTTTAAAGTTTTCGGTGAAAACTCATTACGTGAAACCTGTTTCTGTTCACTGTGGGCAATCTGGGAGACGTTTTCTCGCAAGACCACTTCCAACAAGTTCTAATTGCTTCCCACAAACTCTCAGAATGATGGAATAATTTTTTAATCACTGGATAAAAATTTGGATTCGTCATTCTTTTTTCAAGTTTTCGGTGAAAACTTATTAACGTGAAACTTGCTTCTGTCTATTGCGAGCAATCCAAGAGAGGTTTTCTCACGGTACTACTTCCAGTAAGTTCTAATTGCCTCCCATGAACCTCAGAAGTGACGAAATAATTTTTTGACCCCCCGGATCAAAATTTTGATGTGTCCTTCCTTTTTCAAGTTTTCGATGAAAACTCATTAATATGAAACCTGTTTCTGTTCACTGTGGGCAATACGGGAGGGGTTTTCTCGCGGGACTACTTCCAACAAGTTCTAATTACCTTCCACAATCCCCGAAAGTGACAGAATAATTTTTTGACCCCCAGATCAAAATTTGGATTCGCTACTCCTTTTTCAAGTTTTCGGTGAAAACTTATTAACATGAAACTTGTTTCTGTTCACTGCAGGCAATCTAAGAGGGATTTTCTCGCGCAACCACTTCCAACAAGTTCTAATTGCCTCCCACAAACCCCCAGGAGTGATGAAATAACTTTTCAACCCCCGAATCAAAATTTGGATGCGTCACTTATTTTTTAAGTTTTTGGTGAAAACTCATTAACGCGAAACTTGTTTCTATTTATTGCGGGTAATCCGGGATGAGTTTTCTTGCAAGAACACTTCCAGCAAATTCTAATTGCCTCTCACAAACCCCTAGAAGTGACAAAATAATTTTTTGACCCTTGGATAAAAATTTGGATGCATCACTCCTTTTTCAAGTTTTCGGTGAAAACTCATTAACGTGAAACCTTTTTTTTGTTCATTGTGGGTAATCTGAGAGGGTTTTCTCGTGGAACTATATCTAGCAAGTTCTAAGTTGAAGACATTAAGCAAGAAATCAAATACAAAAGAATTTTTTTCTAGCCTAGCGGCTAGGCTTACCTAAGGTATAAAGATAATATCCGTTCTAAAGTCAAAGTTTAAGGCAAATTTGAAGTTTTGAACCAAATCATTTTATGTACCTTCAATGTATGTTTGCATAATGGATTTTCTTTGGGAAGCAAAGTAACTTGTTATTTTATTATGCTTATGATGACAGTTTGATAGCCGAAAAAATTCTATTCCCAAATCTACTTTGACACTTGAAGGTGCTTGCATTAATGAACACTTATCAACAAGCAAATTCAACATTTTCAAGTAATTGCTTCTTCGCTCAGGAATTTGAATGTCATAAACCAAGAAACCAATCTTAATTTTTCTATAATGCCATCGAAGCCATCCACTTAACTAATAGGCAAAGAATTAAAATAAAATATCATCACACCTTTGTGGTGCTGTATCAATTACAACTTTTCTTATAACTCCTAACTTTGTCAGTGTCTTCACATTGAGCAAGAGCCTCAAACATCAAAGCATAAACACAACATAACATCATAGGGAGAACAAAATTCCAAAGGTTTAATACTACCTACGGGTAGCTAAGAACTCTTTTCATAAATAGAGAATAAAGACATGTAATTTATGAATATTCAAGAACGTTTAATTCATTTAACACTTGTACTTTAACAAAGTTACGTGTATATATTGTTTTCTTTCATTCTTCTAATCATTATATAACGGTACAATAAAAAATATTAAAACGCCTAAAAATATCATTATTCTGTCCGACAAGGTGGCCAATGATGCCTTTTGTTTCTTCTTAAATGTGCCCTTGTCTATTGTTGCAGTTGTGGCTGGACACAAGGTTCGACTGGAGGTTGGGCAGGCAGAAAAACTACATCTTGAGCCACGTGTTCATTAGCTTCATCAAGTAAGGTAGGACCAGATTGAAACATACTTATATCGAATAAGAATTTGACATCTTCTTGTAAGGTTGAAGCTTGAACATTGGAGTTCGGATCAAATGGAGTACTGCGTGTCAGGGAGTACAATCATATGTGGATGGCGTCTGCGCTCCACCTTCCCTCGGTATCATGTACTTTGCCTGAACTGTTTGTAGTGAAGATAATGTAACCCTCTCAATCTCCCTAATACATGCATCATTGGTACGTTGAGTGAACATCAAAATTTGAGCTATTTGGGTTGCCTAAACACCAACGAACAACAAAAAAAAAAATACAAAATTACCAATGGATGCTAATGATAAAACTGCAATACAAAAATTTAGATTGGGAAATAAAGGAGATATGCGTATCACGTAAAGAAACCTCGTTCCATTTATCATCATATATCTTTTCATTATTGTTTGGTACTAAACCATGTAGGGAGAAAAATAATTATCAATATATGGTATATGAGTAGCAATTGGTATACCATCAGCCAAATGCTCTGCTCGTTTTGCCCACTGCTCGATACACCTCTGGTGCACTACAAGCCATCACAGTCAGATTAACTTCTTATATTTGTATTATGTAGAGCTTGTTTGTTAACTCTACTTCTTAAATATTTATTACTTATTTGTTAAGACTTTTTATAGTAGAACTAATGAAATAAAAGCTTATATTTTATTAAGTGTTTGATAATAATAATATAAAAAGCTCTTATTTAAAAATAAGATGTTTATTAAGCAAGCTTAACAAACTTTTATTTTTCTCTTATTATATGAGTATTTTAGGTCATTTAAATAAAAATCATTAGTTTCATATAAAAAATTATTTATAAATTTAATCATATTACATAATATATTTATTAATGATATGAATATACATATTTAATTATATTTTCTATATTATTACTTATTAAAACCAACATTTTAAATTTATTTAATTTAATATTCTCATTTTAAAAATATTACATTTTAAAAAGTTTTAAATTGCTTAATGGTATAGAAAGTTAATAACTAATTAGTTATATTTTTAGTTAATTGCAAGATTACAAGATTAATACAAATAGGTTAGTTGTATTTTTAATTACAAGATTAATGAATACAAATAGGTTAATTTTCACGAGGACATAAATCAAAGTTTTTTAGTTAAAATTAAATTGAATTAATTATTTTAAATAGCTCGACAAGGCTATTGTAGACATTTTTAAAAAAATTTATATCTATTTTGGAAAGCATTGAAACCTCTTTACACTCCTCTTATTTCAAAAAAGCAAAAAAAAATCTTGCTTTTTATTTAAGAGGTATTTCCTCTATTTCATAAAAAAAACTTTAAAAATAAGAGAAAAAATTAAGTCATCAAACACTCTAATTTTTTCAAAGCTCTATTTTAATAAGACTAATTAAAATAAGAGGTTTTAATAAGAGTTACTAAATACTATCGTAGATCTACATCTGCACTGCATGGTTCGGGAATAGGCTGATACATTCCAAATTGCATATCTAACATCTCTCTGTACTTAACCAAGACATGCATTGGAACATGTATAGTGACTAATGCATTTTTCCACCTACAATACAAATAGTAAAAAAACTTAAGTATTCATGTCGCAAACATAAGAATTGTAGAAATAAAATATTATTCTACCTTACTTATATCCTAATGGCGATGGTAATGGTGGATGCGCATAAGGATCATTATTAATATTATCTTGTCTCTATGGAGATAGGAAGGGAAATTGGTCTCATGCCCATAATTGTAATAAAATAAGTGCATGAGATACTCCTTTCTTCTCAAAATCAACTGTTCAATACATTTGACAATAAAGCCATGCCAATGTGGCAATTCTCCATGAATATTCGCCAGCTTGGTCAAAGTTCGCTTGTAATGGCAAGTATCCTAAGTGTACTAAATTGTTAGACTAGTCTAAGAACAAATAACCTCCAACGCCCTCGCATATCAATCAACTTGAATCGTTGTAGCATCCGTGGGTAATGATACTCTCTCTGCAAGTACCAATAACTTGAGACAATCACCCCGTCTATCTATTCCCTTTGGAAAAAATCCAAGTAACTTAGAACAAATTTCCTCATAATCTACATCAGTCGAATCGATAACAAGAAGGCCATCAACTGGAAGACCCAAAAGAACCTCCACATCTTATAGGGTGATAGTGGCCTCACCAACCGCCAAATGAAACATATGAGTCTCTTGTCACTATCATTCTACTAAAGTTGTGATCAAGTGTCAGTCTAACTCTATGAACCCAATGTGTGTAAGTCCAAAGAATCTTGTTCTCTGTAAATGTGGGATAATACAATCATCCAAAGGAAATGTGCACTCAATTACAACTTGTCTACAACGACAATGTAACTCAGGTAAGTCCTACAATAACAAAGCCATTGTTAGTAGTTAACAAAAAAAAACAATATAACTATCTGCAATAACAAGTACCTATCCCTGCCAAATGGCAGTAGAACAATGACGTCCCTGAAGCAAACACAGATGTATCTATAGGCCCTGGATCCATCTACGACTGCATTATGCACATTTAAAGAATACATGAATAATGAAAAAAACAAATTCTAATGAGATTGAAATATGCAAATAAAAAACAAAGCCTTATTGTACATCATCACGTTCTTATCATACAACCACAAAATAAAAGACAATGTTTTAGGTTACACTACTACGACAAGTTGGACAACTATGTCGATTGTGACTTGATTGTCCACAATGCCCACAATGAATCCTCAAAGATGATTCCCTTATATTCATCTCATTAGTTATTCATGATGTCCTTGGTTGTCTTGATTTGCAAACTAAGTTATGATTTGGATACACTTTATATGTAAGGCTACGAGGGGGCCAATATGATTCATGTGGAATTGGATTAAAGTGTGGCTCATAACACTTGAGGTAATTATCAATGCGGTACCAATTTTCTATATATGCATCACAATCAAGAGTAGCATATCGACATACTGCTTGTACATAAGACCACAGAATTTCATAGCACTGCCATTTCCCACAGCTACAAATCCATTGTAGTAGATTAACAACCTGTTTGTTACTGTCCTTGTTCAGACAAGCATTTTGCACCCTCGTAACAGCCTCAAATGTTTTGTTTTAACAATCTATCAAAGTCACAATATGATTTCCTACCTTAGATGCCCAATTTGTCATCTTTTCAACTGCATATCTTGTATAAATATCCCCTTTATGGAATGTTTTCTCAATTTCTTTTCGTCTAGTTTCTAACCATGCAACAGTTTTATAAAATGTCAACTGTGCCAATGAAGTGATAGGATATATTCGCACACATTTTAAAACACCATTAAAGTTTTTTACAATAAAACAAAACAAAAAAATTTGAGTTATTTAGTAACAATAATTAAATAAATTATGTTAAGATATTACAATAGGTATATCATTACCAACTAACCAGCCACATTGGATGTCATCCAACCATATCACACACCATCATCATGAGCCATAGTTTACTGCGTTGGCTCCATTCGAGTAAACCATCTGGTACAACCCTCTCGTTTGCTTTCAAGTAATGTCATTACCACTACAAATTTGCGAGTTTGATGTTGTGAACTAGCTTTCTTAACTAGATCTCTTAACTCCTCGTTGTAAAATTTGTCATTGAAGTTACTAATAACATGATGCAAACAATATCTGTGATGTACAACTGGCTCAGCCAAACCATTATTTGGGTCTTGAACGATTGCTAGAATACGCACGTGACGATAACTAATTAAGCAAATATTATCTCTATTTGTTACTTGATGGCGGAGGATCCTAAGAAATCACGACCAGCTATCTCTATTTTCTTGTTCAACAATGGCGAAGGCTAGGGAAAATATGTGACTATCAACATCAATACTCATGGTAATAAGCATCTTCCCACGATATTTACTATATAAGTGTGTACCATCTATTTGTATAATGGGCTTACAATATTTAAACCCCTCAATCGATGCACTAAATGCCCAAAAATAATGGTGGAAAACAACTTCACTAGGGTTCTCGAGGTCGTCTCCATAATGATGCAATCCTGCAACTGTGTTAAGGTTAGTTACAATTAAAACACTTATCCATTTGGAAAATAACATTGTAGGACTCATCCCAGTCCCCAAATAGTTTTTCCATCACTTTTATTTTTGTTTGCCACACTCTCTTATAAGGAACATCATGCTTGTACTTTTCTTTTACAAATGTATAAAGTCTTATCATCGAAACATTAGGATCTTGCTTGACAATGTTAAATATCTCTAAAAATAGTAATATTGAATTTAACTGTCTTTGTTCTTGTGACATTCAAGGAAAGACACATTGTAATAACCTGAAAAAATTTGGAGAATTCAATAAATATGAGTTTGAAAATATATATGATACATTGGACACAAGTATATTAGCAGGTTGTTTAACTATATCTTGTAATTAGCAAGTTTTACTTTGTTTTAACACAAGAAATTGGAAACAAAAGAGGAAAAAAGAAGCAAACGATGTAGAGACAAGCAAAAAACATGAAAATCATAGTCTTGTGAACCAATACCACGGTCCTCAAAGGGGGGACCATGGCCTTGCATTAAGGGGAATGCAAAACTGCAATCCTACGACTAAGGGACCGCAAGATCGCTATCTTGCGTCGAAAATCCAGACCACGGTCTTGGACCGAGGTCACACATGGCGAAAACCTGAGATTTTGCGCGTTGGAACGAATTATAAAGTGTTTCGGCCCCAAAAACCCTACCTGCCGTCCATTGTGCACAAAAATGAGAGGAAATGGCAAGTTTCCTCTATGGAAACACCCAAAACTACTAATTCTTACACACTGAAACACTATATAAACGTCTCTTGTGCTCTCATTCTCTTCATTCCAGTAAGAACTGACAAGTGCTTCTTGTTCTCTCTCTCTCTCCCTCTGCCCCTCTCTTGGCTTTCTCTCTTTCACTCTTGTGCTATTTTAAACAACAGTTGGTGTAGAAGTAACAAAGTGCTGCACAAATTTTGTGACAACAATTGAGGAAATCTGAAAGGGATTCAATTAAAACTTCAGAGGAGCGAAACTACTGAGGGGTAAGTGATTTCTGAGTTTTGATTTATTATTTTGATTTCAATAAGAAATTCATGTGCGATTATGCTTGAATACGCTTGTTTTATTTAAGTTAATCATACATGTCATGCCTAGATCTCACATGCTTAGGTTTGCATGAATAAAGATTATATGTTATGTGCTACTATGATCCATGACATGTGTTACTATGCTCACATGCTAAATTTAATTTTGTTTATTATTCTTCATTGTTATACTTAATGAAATATTATAACCATGTAACGGCGCAGAGTCCCATGGGGGATTGTTGTGGGAGTTCTTAAGATTGAAACTATGGGTTTGTCTCTAGGTGAGATGGGTAAGAGTCTCAAAATACTTGAATAATGGGTGAGACCCTAAATCCATTGGAAACTAACATAAAAGGATGCATTTTCTTTCTTTAATATGAGTTTTGATGAGAACCACGAGGTTAACCCATTTCCGTCTTAACTACAACTATTAAATAAGAAATTGATTGAATCATGTAATGTTTGAAAATATTTAACATGTATATCTTATTTGTTAAAATAATGAATTAAATATTTAGAATAATCCACTGGGCTTTGTGCTTACGCTTCTTTTTTTTTAATCTATCAAGAAATTGATTAATAGAGACAACATGATAACCACATAGGTATTATTTATTTAGAATACTTTTTTAAAAAAGTTTTATTTAATTATAGGGCATGTTGGCTTAAATTTTGTTATTTGAGATTGATTCCGCTGTAATAGACACAAAGGCTATATACCTTTGAATTTTAGAAAAGATTAATGATATAAAATTATTTTATTTAAATGTTTCAAAAATATTATTTTTCTGAATTATTACATGAGTAGGGTTTTTTACCACTTATATTCAATTAGTGAGATTTTATTTTTATTAAAATCACTTGTTGCTTTATTAAAGAATGTTTATGAGATAATGATGGTTAGGAAATCCCAGAGACATGGGATTGAACTGGAAAGAGTAAAGAATAGAAATAAAGTGAAATCGGTCCGCTTTGCTGCCGAGTGGTGGGGTCCACGCAATTTGCAAAGAATTTGGGGTAGGCAGGGTGTTATACAAATGTATGTGTTCCTTCAACACTTTGTGATCTCAAACATTCCTGTCCTCTTATGCTTAGTGACGACCTATGTTTTGGTGTGCGAAACTTTCGAGCACGATATATGCATTTTCTGAAATTTTTAATGGAAATACAATGATTCACATCAATTTTTCCCAATTTTATGTTAATTATTGAAGAAAAAAATGAGAAAAATGGGAAAAAAATACAAATTTGAGGAGAAAATATGTGAAATTAGAAGGAAAATGCAACTTCTTGAGGAAAATCATTTCTGGGACTAATTGTGAAATTTTTGGAATAATTATGAAATTTTTTGTGCAATTAATAGGATTTTTGGGAAGAAAATATAATTTTTGGTGAGTTATTTAAATTGAGGAGAAAATAATGGAATAAATGAGAAATTGATGAATAATTGAGGGTTTTCGTGAAAAAATGGTGAAATAACAATTTTTAATAATTTAAAAAAAATGGGAATTTTCGGATGTATGTTGGTATATATATGGGTGTAAGAAAGGAAAAGAAATAAAAAGAAAAAAAAAGGAAAATCGGCGCACGGGCCGAATTTGGCCCGTGTGGCCGATTTCGGGTTGGGCCGCAGGCCGGACCCGGTCGCGCCCAAACGCGCAGGCCGTTGGCCAGCGCGGACTCGGCCCAAATGGGTCGAGCCCAGGCGCGTTTAGCGCCTGGCCTTGGCTCCTGGGCCGACCCAGGATGTTGGCGGCCCAGGCGCCTCACTCCCCCTTCCCACGGTTTTGACTGGTTTTTGGGGCGATTTTCTTATTTTTTTGATGTATTTTCCAGCCAAAAACCATGGGAATCCATGGTTTGATAACCCATGGTTTTGAGCAACCAATAACAAGAGCCAACTGGGCATCCAACATGAAGGTTTGGAAGCCACGTGGGTGGCCACGTGCCCTGTTTTTATGCCATGCAAGAAGCTCCCCATGCAACAAAAACCCAGAATTTTGGCTAAGTCCAAAATTCCAGTTCTTGTTCCCATCTTCCAAACCCTAGATCTCTCTCGCTTCTCATCCAAATCCAGTGATTTATAGCTTGTTTCGAAGCTAATAACACCATCTACGAAGTCCCACAAGTGGTTTGCCCAATCTTGAAGCCATTTGAAGTGAAAATCATAGAGAAAAGTGTTGTCCACAGAGTTCAAACCCAGAAAAACCAGAAAAGCTGTCTTGAAGCCACCTTTGGAGCTCTGGTTCCTGGAACATTTCAAGTCTGTTTGGGAGGTAAAACCCATCTTTTTCTTACTTGTCTTGAGTACTTCCATGTACAAGTGGTAGAAATCAAAGAGTGAAACTCCCAACCTATTTTATGAGGCCATGAAATTGCCTATCTAGCTAACTGTTTTGACAGTTTCTGCAGAAACCAAGCAGCAAGACCAGATTGAGGCTGTGTTTGGAGGACTTGTAGACATCCGTTTGGGTTCACATCAGAGGCGTTTTAAACCTCATAGTAGAGGCTACAGAGAGGTATAAAGAGCTAACCCTAAGCCTCTGTAGTTTAGAAGTTATATACTAGCAAACATGCCTTGTTAGTTATGCATTGTGGACTTAGAGAAATTTTCAAAACTCTCATATGCATATTATGGTTTGGAGTTGGATTTAAGAGTCAAGGTGATAATGGTTGTTTGTTGTTATGACTAAGGCTTAATTAGTCAGGATTCCAGAGACTAAACTCTTGAAAAAACAGCAAGGAATGGCCTTGGATTAAAATTAGAACCTAGGATAGATAGGCCCACAAAAAAACCATAAAGAACTTGATCATGGAATAATCTGTTGCATGAACAGAAAAGTAGGGGATTAGTTGACAGACTAAATGAAAGAAATTTCAGCTGAAATTCGGTAGAGGAGTTGCTGGATGTGTCTATAATATGTATACCAAATTTCAGGCCATTCTGAATTAGGGAAGCAGGTCAATTAACTCACTAAGTGACTGCTTGTCACTGGGCATACGGGATTCTTATAACCTCTGTTATTACACCAAGGAATCCTAGCAAATGATGTTCAAAAATCACGAAATAAATTCTAGTAAAATTTTAGACATGGTAGATCAAATCTGGAAATTTTTACACAAATCCAACGGTTGGATTGGTCACAGGAAATTTGGAAAATTTACTGCCAGGAAGTGTGCACCCAGAAATTCCAGTGACTCAACTGAAAATTCTGAGATTGAATTAGATAGGAAAACCTCTGTGGATTGAGCTGAAATTTGGTAGAGTGATTCCTAAGTATGTCTAGTTTATGCTTACCAAATTTCAGATCAATCTGATGTGAGTAAGTGGGTCAAATTAACTAAACAGCCATTGTCTGTCATATAGGAACCGAGAACACATAGGCCCTGGAATCTTAGCCCAAAGTACTATCAAATGAAGTCCTAAAATCCTGATTTAAAATTCTAAGGAAGGTTTGGGGAATCTAGAGCAGATCTGGAAAATTTGGCACAAACCCGACGTACGGATTGCCTGCAGAAAAATCGGTAAGCTTGCTGTGTAAGAGAGCAAAGAACCCAAATTTGACTAAGTGTTAAGGGTTGAGATTTTGAACTAATCTTGACCCTCTTGACCCAATTTTGACCTAAATGGGCTAATGTTGACCCAATTTGGGCATGGATTGACCTAAGATGACTAGGATGATCGCATTGACCAGGGTTGACCAGGTTTGACCGATTGACCCAAACGGCTCGGGTCGATCAAAACTGAGTTGGGACAGTGATATTAGATACTGGGCCACTATACGCATAAAACTGAGTTTGGGTTTTGATTGATACAGATTCAAAAGAGTATAGCGGGGCTAGACTGGTTGTCGACGGGACATCGGTGCACAGGACCCGAGGTGAGTAGTTTGATTCAGGTGTTTCTATGACTTTTGTTCCTTGCATAAACTTATATGAAATGGCATGGTTTGAACAGTTTCACAGGACTTAGATACATCTGGATGATTTTGAGATATGTAGATGTACACGGGTAGTGAGACCAGAGGCTCGAGATCCGAGCGCGGGGTCAGGGTATACGATGAGATGAGACTCGGGGTCCGAGCGCGGGGTTAGGGTGTGTGACTAACACGCCTAGCTTTCGACCCGCTCGAGTGATGACACTTGAGGACCGAGCGCGGGGTTAGGGTATTCGAGGGGTACGCCTAGCTTACGACCCGCTCAAGTGGCCAATACGCCTGACCTACGACCCGCTTGAGCGATGACCATAGGTTGGGATTTGGTTGAACTAACCTAGCTTGGATATGCTTTTAACTAGCATGATTTTAAGATGATTTTTGGAACCATTGCACTACTTATAACTGTTTTCATACTATGTCATGCTTTCGAATGTCATATCATTTTATTGTTCATGCACACATGCACTGTTTTGGAATACTGGTTGTGGTTGACATGCTGATCTTTCTACTCACTGAGCCATGTGGATTTTAGGCTCACTACTCTATTACCATTTTAGGTTCTTCAGTGGCGGACAAGGGAAAAGGCGTAGTGATTTCCTGATTCCCTGACGATTCCTGTCCCAGTTTCTTTTTGGTTTTTTCCTTTTCCTTGAGGTTGGTCATTGTTGTACTATTCTAAACGATTAAGTATGTATTTTGGACAAACT
>JAJIYU010014687.1:0-13093 GCA_030144865.1 Tinospora cordifolia
TTCAGGTTTAGATAAAAAGAGTGTAAGCATGAACACATTTGTCTCCCATGAGACGAATAGATAATACATATCTCCCTAGTAAAGAAGGGCCATATTGTGCTTCAATTTCAAAACTTCTAAAAAAATTTAGATTTTAAATGACTACATATCTGACCTGCAAAGTGTTCATGATTCCATCCAGAAATACTTTTAGTTCCAAATTTGCTAGCTATTTTGTATCCTGTTTTTCAACTTAAATTGCTTTCACCTAGTTTGGAAAGTTGTCCATTTTGTTACCCTAGAAATACTTCGATGCCATCAACACCCAACTAATCCAACCTCATATCTTAATTTGACTCTGTGATTACTAATTAGGGCCTTGCAACTTCAAAACCTCTACACTTAGAGGACTTCAAACAAAACCATTGCAAATCACCAAAAACTCCACATGAATTGCAACAAGCACCGTGGAAATGAAGTGCAATTACTGCCAGCATTAGATTAAATTTTGTGCAACTTTACTGTATATGCATGTACCTTTGAAAGAATGCACAGCAATGATTGGACATGATTGCGAGAAATCGAGTCACCAATAAGAGCCCATGATTTATTTCTCATCAACCTCAGAAATCTCCTTGCATCAAATTGTCTTAGCTCACAATTTTGCGGTTTCCATCTCCAGAAAAGGTACCCTGAATCAGGGCGCCCATTCTTCATACAATTCTGGTGACCCTCAATAAAATGACAGCTCTTATTAGTATAAATCGGCCCTGGTTTGTGTGGGATCCAATCTCCCTTGAAGATATCACATTGTCCTGCATTGAAGTGTAGATAAATAAAATACATCAAGATATAAACACCAAGCAAGATCCGGAATTTTTATAATCCAATTGTCCGATAAAACTAAAAGCCAAATTTCTCATGACCTAAAAATTAAAGTAGCAATCCAGATTTAGAAAGGAACTGACAGAAATCAATCGAATTTCGCAGCCTAAGAAATTTCTCTTGCACCAAGTTCGTGTTTTTCTGCAAGTATTCCACAAAGATAAGTAAAATTTAGTACCATTTTGAGGCATCTGAAGTCCTATCTTCGGATGCTCGACAGAACTCTGAGTCTCCACAGATTTTGCCGGAAACGGCTTGTCGGGTAACGGCGAAACGTCTGTCCAGCGTGAGAAGAGATGGAAAACGAGACCCATCAGGAGAATTGAGGCAGCAAACTTAAAGAGCACAAGATTTGGGCTGCGAAGAGAGCATTTGCTCCAGTCCAAACCCATCTCTTTTGCCATTCCGTTTGTTCACACTTCACGGTGTAGATCTTTAACATAAAAGGAAGAAGAAGCACCTAACACAAGTAACAACCGCTTCGCTCAGATAAAGTAAAAATTAACTTAACTGAGGTAGTTAAGCTGCGCAGTCATCCCCACCGACAGTTTTTTGCTGTAAGAGGAGGCATGAAATTTAGGGACGGAAAAGGCAAGTGAACATTCGAACACCACAAGTGGGTAATAATTGGAGTTGGGTGAGGGTGGGTTCACATATCATTGGTATAAAACCTCATTCAATTTTCCAAGTGAGAATATCAAACGAAGTTGCATTTTCACCCAAATTAGTTCAAGTTTAATTTTTTAAAAAAAGTTATGTTAAATTAATGGTGATTATATTTAACCTTAAATTGTTTATTTTATTTAAAAAGTATTACTTGCTATATTGCACAACTACGAGAAAGAAATTTTGGGTTATAAATTACAGCTTATGCTACGAGAGGAAGTATTTTTTCCCCATCACAATTTATGAAGCATTGTGATTATTGATCCTTGTAACATTTTCTTAACTAAATTCAATATCAAATATTACAAGTTTTATGTTTATCAAAAATTATGAGGGGCAAGCCTCATTTTGAATCTTTTGTTTTTTGGGGGAAAATAAATTAACTTTTTAAAATGAAACTAGCTGTTATCTGAGTACAGTCAGTAGCTCATATAACAAATTCTTTCAAGGCCACGAGTGATCCAATCCACGCAACTCTCCTTTCCTTTAAACATATATTTATTAAAATCTTTGTGAATTTCTTTCTTCTATTACTATAGTGTCGAATGAGTTCGTATAGCCGCATGTGCTGATCAATGCGTCTGCAATTTAAGGCAAGCATACCATAAAAGCTGCTGTAATGGCTTTACTGTCGGAAGAGGATGAGATTTATTTCAAAAATTAACAGGATTGTCAGAACTTGAACCTATCCAGCAAATGTTCCAACATGCAACTTAATCATGAGCCAGCACCACATAAGCATACAGAAAAATAAAGAAAACGCAAGTGGAGGCAAGCCCAGTCCTGCCCAGATTTGTCTACTTCGATGATGCCCCCAATACATCTTCCTTCTTTTTATCTGGCTTAAGGAATGTGTCCTGCAAATAACATCAACTTGGAACTATTAGATGAAACATTCGCTTGGCGTAGCGGAATTTAAACAAAAGGATCATTGGTTGAGAGACCAAACATTGTTTGAAAGACCATTCTGAGAATCATAACAACTAAGTGATCTTCATGATGAAGATCCGTTGGCATACGAGTCCAAACCATACAATAAATTTAGCATATAAACATGAAATATCATAAAAGATGAATATAAAACTTCAAAGATGTAATATATGCAGCAATATCCTATTACAGGAGATTTGTAACCTTTTTTTTTTAGTTGTAAAAGCCACAAATCTGACACTTAAATGCAACGAAATGCTTGCATGGATTTAGACCTTTCCTATCAAAAGGACCAATAGCTATTCATGGCCTATTCACAGAAGGAGCCCACAACTACAAAGCTCTTGAAGCCAATGGTAAACATCCTTGTCCTTTCTCTTACTCTCCATATCTTGGGATTTTTTGTTCCTTTTTTTCTTTTTCTTTTTTTTTTTTTCTTTTTTTTTTTTTGCCGAGTTAAAGAACTAGAAACTCAATAAGTTTCAACTGTAAACTATTTCATCAGTTCTGGATAAATATTCTTTGAGAATTAGCTCTCCTACTTGGATTGAAGCTCAATTGTTTTTAAACATCCTCAATTTTCTCTTACACACACAGACATATTCAGGTAATCAATGCTCCCAATTTTTGCACATGATATTTCTTCTCAATGTGCAAACAAACTGAGGCAGTGGTCAGTTAGTCCTCATAGTTTATGACCAAACCTGTACTAATAGAACTCCCTATCAAGAACCTATTTTAACAAATTAACTATGTTTTTCTTAATTTATAGTTATTTATAAATCTCATTTCGGAGAAATTACCACCCGTAGTTAGTGTGGTGCACAATGGGAGCAGAAACAAATCAAGCAAACACACCCACCCAAATAACTAATGATTTAAACAAATGCAAACAAAATCATAAGCAAGAATACACAAATTTAACATAGTTCAATATATCATCTACATTTGCAGGAGATGAGAATTAATCTACTATAAAAGAATACAAATAAATCACAACCTATAATCAAATCTACCTAAATCTCCTCGCACAAAAGTGCTTTCACACAAATTCGCAAGAATACACAAATTTAACATAATTCAATATATCATCTCTATCCGCAGGAGATGAGAACTAATCCACTATAAAAGAATGCAAATAAGTTACAACTTATAATCAAATCTGTCTAAATCTCCTCGCACAAAAGTGCTTTCACACAAATCCTAAATTTTCATTGACACAATTTTCACACTCCAACAAGAGTTTATATAATAATAGAAATGGTAATTAGTTTTTAATTTATAATTAGTTTTTAAAATACAAAACTAATTAAGTTTTCAATATCAATTAGGAAACTAATAGAAAAGAAACCAGACACAAATAGAATTATACATTGAGTGGGTTATGCCACCCAATATCTAACAATGGCATAATTACCTTGAGGTTGGCAAATCTAATTAATATCTCAATAAAGTTGATGCCCTTAATTAAGCATATGCCCCCCACAGCCACCTAAATAGCACATTACAATTAAGACTTCTGCTGAATTATACAAAAATGATATACATCAATTAAAAAACAAAGAAATCAAACAACATACTCAATTGATGAGGTAATGATCAAGTTGATTGATAGAATTGTTAGAAAGGGAGAGATCAATCGGAATCTTATGTGTCGCACTTGTTGGGGGAAGATAATATTTTCTTTAAAACTTTATTTCTCTTACTTATTTTACTTCAAACTTGTTGTTATAATTCATTTCACATAACATATATATAGGCTACTTATTTTATTTAAATAATGGAGATAACGGTTGATGAACGACTGGTTATTGTTCGTGTGGCCTATTACTGTAGTTGCGGCCAATTGCTACTCTTGTAGCCCGTTACTGTTCCTGACTGCTATTTGATAATCTAGATTATAACTTTATCATCCTGCTATAATCTAGATTATCTAAATTAAATTAATTTCCTCCCATAATTCAGATTTCTATTGGTACAACAGTTGTTGCTACTTGCAATTTTGTTTACCCAGATTGTTGGTCACCTTTGCTTTTAACCAGCCTTTTCTCCTTTGAGTCTCCTTCCTTGACCTCAAAGTCTTTCACATTCTTTTCTTCTTCTCCTCCCCTTCTTTAGGGTGGAAGATACCCACAGTCTTTTTTTTCTTCTTCTCCTCTTCTTTAATGGGAACACACCTCTTCCTTTTTGAGGTAAATCTAAAATCATTATCCTTTTCTTATGTACAATTATGTAGGTCTTCCTAGAATATTTCTATTTTAGGATAGTGCAACAAGTCAATTGATGCGGCCGAACAATTACGATCAGCCCTTTTAATTCATCCCCCTCTTTTTTTAGAGCACCACTGTGTTCAAGCCAATTGTCATTTCTTTGAGCCCCACAGACCCCACCACTTTGAAAGCACCATTGTGCTTCCTTCAAAGCACCACCGTGCTTTCTTCTTTCTCTTTTCTACAAAGACTACAACACCCTTTCAGATGCTTGAACCTAGTTTTTCATTGTGGGCAGACCTGGTTTCCTTCCTTCTGGTCTTAAACCGCTGCAATGTTCTTGTGCTCCTAGTCTGACTTGCCAGTGCTTTTACCGTCAATCTTCTAATCGTGTTCTCTAGACAACACTCACCACCGGTGTTTGCCTTCTTGTAACAACCTAGGCCCACCATGACAATATTTTTCCCACCTTAGCCAATACTAACTGGGTACAGGGTTTTGTCCTTGGTGAGATTCGAACCTGAGCCTCTCAAAACGCGTCAGCACAATGAGACACCATTGAATGCACATTTAGCCCAAACATCATTTTGGAGTCGGATCGATGTGAGATATTACAATCCACCCCCCTTGGGAGCAGTCCTGTCCTCAAGACTCACACCTCCGTCATACACAAAGCGGCTCTAATACCATTTGTAAAAACCCGAGCCCATCATGACAATATTATCCCCACCTTAGCCACCATTGACTGCGTGCAGGGTTTTGTCCTTGGCGAGACTCAAACCTGACCCTCCCAAAACGCGTCGGCACAATGAAACATCCCTGAATGCACATTTTGCCTAGGCATCACTCTGAAGTCGAACCGATGTGGGATATTATAATCCACCCCCTTTGGGGGCAATACTATCCTCAGGACTCATACCTCCATCACTCACAGAGCGGCTCTGATACTATTTATAACAACCGGGGCCCACCGTGATGATATTGTCCCCACCTTAGCCACCATTGATTGGGTATAAGGTTTTGTCCTTGGCGAGACTCAAACCTGAGCCTCCCAAAACAAGTTGACACAATGAGACACCCCCGAATGCACATTTAGCCTAAGCATCACACTGGAGTCGGACCGATGTGAGATATTACACTTCTCCTTCACAGCTTTTGACATCTCTCGTGCTTTCTCCTTGCCTATCTCAGTTGCAAAAGATACCGTGCCCAGAACTCTGCGTCTGCTTCTTCGTCTTATTTTGCTTCAAACAGGAGATCTTTTCTTTTGCTTCTCCAATTTTTCTCCTGCCTTCTTTTTCTTCCGCTTAATAAACTTGTCTGCCAACTACTTTCTTTTATTTTGTTTTTTTAAACACCACCGACATCTTGCTACTCTCATCAAAAAGTTGTGTCACCGCCTACCACGTGTACTTCCTTCCTGGAACAGAAAAATGTTGACACACAACGTCGTCATACAAGCCTTCTTCTCTCTCTCTCTCTCTCTCTTTTTTTTAAGCGATAGGTCTTTGCACCATTTTTCCTTCTTCCTCTCTTTTTATATTCTTTTAACTCTTGTCCTTTTTTATAATAATTTTCATGCCCGACTTGTTTCTTTTCCTTTTTTAATTTATTTCTTTAAAACACAAAATCTCACTCTCGTACAAGATTCTTCTTTTTTTTTGTCTTTTCCTCCCCTTTTTTAGTGCTTGAGCACCCCATCAACCACTTTCTACCACCTCTTTTTCTTTTTTGTTTTTAATTCTTCTTTGCACATCCCGGAGCCTTGCGCCCCACACTTATTTTTTTTATCTTACTTTCTTTTGTCTCAATCTTCCCGCCTTCTTTTTCTTTTGTTCTTTTGTCTCCTTTTCATTTCTTCTCTCTCATTTTCTAAACTATTTTTTTCAGACGAAAGCCCAACACGATCTGAATTTTTTAAGTGTCCCATTCTATGTTTGTAGGACTCTTTCTTGCCAGTGTAAGTGAAGCATCCGTGAAGATTAAGACAAAAGAAAGTGAGATAAAAAAAATATGGAATGTGCAAAGAAGAATTAAAAAAAATGGGAATCTTTTGCGAGAATGGGACTTTGTGTTTAAAAAATAAATAAATGAAAGAAAAAGGAAAAAAACAAGTGGGGCATGAAAATTATTATAAAAAGGACAAAAGTTTTTTTAAAAAAAAAGATAAAAAGAGAGAAAGAACGGAAAATGTTGCAAAGACCCGTCGCTTACAAAAAAATAAAAGAAAAAAAAAAGAAAAAAAGAGGAAGGCCTGCGTGACCACTTCAAGTGTCAACATTTTTTTGTACTTGAAGAGGCTTCAGTCTTCAATGTCTTTTTTTGTAGGCTTCTTTACACTTTTTTCTTTCATCCGCTACTCATGAGCTTGTAATGATCCAGTCAACTCATCAACAGTTAACTCAGATAGATCTTTGGATTCATCAATTGCAACAACAATGTGCTCGAATTTCATAGGAAGAGATCGAAGGATCTTTTCAATGACGATCACATCTTCGATCTTTTCACCATAACTCTTCATTTGATTAACCGAGACTTGTATCCGATTAATGTAAGTCTCAAGAGACTCTGCGTCCTCCATCTGAACTCGTTCAAATTAATGTCTCAATCTTTATATTGGGGAGCGATAATATTTTATTTTAAACCTTATTTCTCTTACTTATTTTACTTCAAACTTGTTGTTACAATTCATTTCACATAACACACACACACACACACATATAGACTAGTTATTTTATTTAAATAATGGAGATGACGGCTGATGAACAGCCAGTTACTGTTCCTACGACCAGTTACCATAGTTACAGCTGGTCACTGTTCTTGCGGCCAGTTACTGCTCCTAACTGCTGCTTGATAATCTAGATTATAACCTTATCAGCACTGATATCCAGTATTATCTGATAGACTGTCCTCCAATCAAACAATCATGGATTTCGAATAATCTCAGATGTTACAAGAATAAAAAACTAAATACAGCAGCAATACCCAAAATATTTTAAACAGAATAAAAATGTTTTAATCTAACATCCATCCAATAAAAATAGCAAAACTGGACAAAAAAAAAACTTGTTTCTTTCTTGAATGTTCCATTGTCTCAATATCGCAGAAACCCTAATAGAACATCGCCCAGGATTCATCGATTCGTTTGATCAATAAATTTTCTATGAAAAAACAAAAGAATCGTGATCATTCAAACTTTACAAATGTCATTTTAGTTGCTAATTCGGAATAATTCCTCCCTGATTTAACGATCATGTGATTGAAATCAATCAAAATAGAAAATAAGTGACTAAATGAAATCATAAAAACCAAAAAATATAAATATATAGACAAAAGGGCATCTGAAATTAGGGCTCGATGGGAAGGAAAGACGTACATTTAAGCCAGAGACGTAATTGACGACCACTAGAGCGGCCACTATAGAGCCAATCATGGCAGGCGGACCAGTCAGCAGACTCCATTTACGATGAATCATCTTCTTTCTCTATTCTTCTTCAACTTCCTCTGCTTTCTCCTCCTCGCGCACTCGACTCTTTTTTCCAATTCAAGAACTTGCAGCTGCAGGTAAATCTAGGGATTTTAAGACGGGACCGGTCTTGCTACTCCGGTCCGGACCGGTACGGCTCGTGGATTCACTAAAGGGATGCTTGAGACCATTTGGTGCTCTATAACTATTTTTTTAATTTATTGGTGTACATTCCTAATTTTTATTAATTTAACATATAGCTTAAATTAAAAGAATATTTGAAAAAAAAAAAGGTGTTATGCTCAAGCTAGAAAAAGAAAGGAAAGAAAATTATTAGTTTCTAAAACTTATACGGTTATAAGCAAACAATTTAAATCCTAACTGCCTTACCTAGGATTAAAAGATTGCTTTATAAAGTTTTTAGATTTTGCTATTTTGCACATACAAAATAAGGTATTCTAAAGGTAATTTTGTTGGAACTAATCATAATTAATAAAAATTAATTGTTTATGCAAAACTATTGAAATGAATATTAATATATATATGTGGCGAATATGAATACATAGATTGAATGATGAGATTTCAAGTCTAAGGTTATTGTTGATCTTTAAAATTAAATATGAATATTCTTCTTTTAAAAGTCATGAGATCAACTTCTCTACAAATTTTCGCAGATAGAATGCAAAAATAAAAAATTATTTCATACTGATTTAGTGACCTTGGTTTCCCTTAAGTAACACTTGAATCGGTATGCAACCAATTAATTTAACAAATAAATAACAAGTGCTTCGAACGTGACAACATTACAATTCTATAAATTTAACAATCAATAAGCAAAAAATGTAAATATTTTTTGTAAATGAAAGAAAATTTAAAAAAAATAAATTAAAGAAGCATAATATTTGTTTTTGGGATTAATAGGCCAAAAAATCCTAACATATTCAAAATTTTAAAAATTTATCCTAGCTTTTGTAATACCCTGAAAAATTATCACATATTAAAAATATAAAAATGAATTCATTAAATTGTGAAAACAATTAGATCCTCAAAGGTAGAATAGTAATTTTGCCTTTAAGGGTAGAACGGTAAATTTATACGAAAAGTAAAAAAATATCACTATCCTAAATATCTCATAAGTAATTTTATAAAAATAAAATATGTAAAAATATGAGTAGTGAAATAGGATGGTGGGATATATTAAAATATAAGTAGTGGAATAGGTTGATGGGATATACTAAAATATGAGAATAGGGTAGTGGGATATGTTAAAATATAAATAGTAGAATTAGGTGATTTGCTAAGGGTGTTATTTTATGATGCATATAAATAACATCTTTCTCTTTCATTCAAATCATTTCATCTCATTTTTCTTTTCTTCATTCTCCAGAGAAAGAAAAGTCTCATCATTTTTCTCTTATTCATTTTTTTTCTTAGTTCTCTTCTAGCTCAAGAAAAAAAGTCTCATTATTTTCTCCTTGAGCGAAAAAAGAAAGTCGAAGACTTGAGAAGGCTCAGAATACTAAGATCAGAAGGATTTAAGCGTCAAATGTTTGGATGAATACTCATACTCTTCGGTATTATTTTAAATCTAAATATGAAGCATGATTGTTGTTTATTGAATGTTTAGAAGCATGCGAGGGATGTGCGTGACAGTTGTTAGGATAATTTTTGTCTTGTATAATGTTGATAGTATGTTATGTGATTCATGAATATCAAATATTATTTAGATTATATACTATATGTATCTTGTGAAGCTTATTGAATGTGTTGTTTATTTATATCTGGAATAATGAAACTATGAGTATGCTAATGATCACTAAATAAATATAATCAAGAGATGTAACCATGTACCAACACGATGTTGCCATTGTAGTATGGTATAGTGTCATCGTGGGTGTTTCCAACCCAAGGCGGGTCTTAATGCTACTGTGACAATAATAAGTTATGACTGATAGTCGAGTTGAGACTTTACTCCTGAGATAGGGTCACAAATAGGCAACTGGCTTGCGAGCATTACTTTCAATGTTCTGAGCCTGATGGAGGATACCGAGGAACGTCCTTTTGGTCTTAACGTCAACTTAAAAAAAGTTAACTGTTGAATTATATAATGTTTGATAAGTGTTTGCATGTTTTTATATTTAGACTTTAATAATACTTGAGATGTACTATGTACGATTCAATAGGTTCTTGAGCTTACCCCACTCACTCTTTTTTTAGGGAACCAATGAAGATACTAGTGCTGACAAGTAATATGGAAATACTTATCAGTAGTAGGATACCTCTCAGTTGAGGATGTTGTAAGAAATGTGGTTTATTTTCTATTTTTCCATTATATGGCATATGACTCGTCATGTTTAGCTTTAGGTTAGGCACTGGGCGAGATATTTGTTGTTGAAACTTAGCCATGGGGCCCTCAAATTTATTCTCAATTTTAATATTAAATCAAAGCATTTTTTTAGTTATTATTTGATCCCAATGTTATTATTAATCTATTTTGAAGCCAATTTATTTATACACTTTTTGTATTTTGGGATATACTCTAGTGCAATCAAGAAATGAAAACGATTGATGCAAAAAATAACAATATTTTGATTCTTGAATAGAAAGCAGAAGTAACTACATACAAATATAATTACGTCGTAAGTTGCGAGACAAATACATTGCCTATAACAAATGTTAAATGTCTGAATGTTAAAGGTTCGAAAGTCAGGGCATTATACTTTTCAAAATTAGTCAAAAAAAATACAAACCTTATCAATTTTGTTACATTATATCCGGTACATTATCAACACAGTTGACTACTCACGTGCGTTTACTCATTCAGCACATGACATGACATATTACCTAGCATTAAGTAAGATTATTGTCAATATTGCGAAGTTTAAGAAACAATTTGCACAACTACCCTACAATGCCCAAATCGTGAATGCCCATATTGATGTCTGAAAAAAGCCGTAAAGGGGCAAAATGAAATAACCCAACGCACAACAAAAGCCAGAGGAGAAGAAAGGAAGAAAGGAAGAAGGGAAGAGGATGGGAAGAAGAAAGGAAGAAAACAGAAATGAAATCAGAGCCCTTGGATCAGGCAACAGAATCGTGCTTCTCGGACTTTTATTTCATAAACCCTCTATATAAATTGAATGATTGGTTGCTTCCTAGAACACCAAATGAGAGCTAAAGATTCGGTGCAGATTTGGTGTTTCAGATACTCCAATTGGAAATTATGTTTTGCCATGAGCATTGTTCATCGTCCACAACACAAGATGATAAGGATGTTAGCTGTAATAATGGTGGAACTGTAGAGGATGAAAGTAGAAGATTGAAACGAAGTAGTAACAGGAAGTTCACGGGCGAACGAAGCTCTTCTACTCCCCAAAAGAAGAAAATTTGATGAATTATCACATTCTTTTTAATTTTTTTTATTTTGTTGGCAAGAAAACAGAATTATTGCATTTTGTTTATTCCTTTCTTCCCTTCTTCCTTTCTTCTCCTCGACTTTCATTTTGTGTCTTTTTTCAGACATCGATTTGGGATGTTATGGACAATATTAGCAATAATCTTACTTAATGTCATGTTATGTGTTACACAAGCACTCTGTCATCAATCAACAGTGTGAATATAAATTATATATATATATATATATATTTTTACTAATTTTAAAAGATTTAGATAAATTTATAAAAATTTAAATAGATTAAGATTTTTTTTTTTTGTCCATTAACCTTTTTTTTTCAAAGAAATGCATAATACATTTAAAGAAGTAAATAAATTAAGATGAAAGAGACACCAAATAAAGGAAAGAACATGAATCAGAAATGTGAGCCCTTAAATATTGTAGTTTACAAAGGAATTGAAGAAAATGATTGCTATATGTTTTTTTTTTTTTTAAGTAATTAGATGAGAAACGTCTTTCCATGTAATTGCTTGCACGACGGAGGTGAAATTGCCATTCCCAAGGCCCTTCTTGGAGGCATAGTTCTATTTTCTCTCTCTCTCTCTCTCTCTCTCTCTCTCTCTTTCTACCCCTTTCCATTTCTTCGATTGGTTCTTCTCTATTTCTATATATAATGAACTAACGAACAAGACGTCCACGCAAATAAAAAATTTGGATACAAGACATAAATGTGCATTACAATTTGCAAAAATATCAAATAAGTAAAACAAAGAACCAACATAGTAGCATATGTTTATGAATTTAGCTTATAGAGGTGAAATCGAAACCTTTCAACAATCTGTTTTGAGTAAAATTGAGAAAGTTTTTGAGAAGAATCAAAATGGTAAGAATATTAGAAAAAACATGGCAAAGGGAGGAGACCTGAGACACCCACAGTTGTACTTTGATATTTGATAAACAGAAGCCAACAAAGGCATTTAATTTTAAGCAGTTTAATGGCAAAAAGGCTTCACCGTTAATTGCAAAAGCATTCTTTTTATATTAGTATAAATAAATAAATTCTTGTTTATCTTTGCCCTTTTTATTATTATTATTATTGTTGGTGGTGGTGGTGGTTACTTACACACATCTTCTTGTCAATCCTTTTGGAACAGGCAAAATTACTTGCTACTTGGATACTTTTTTTTTTGGCTTTTTTTAGTTATAATTATAAAGAAAATTAAAGAAAATTTTAATTATATTTATTTATTTGATTAAATATTATTTTTTACTATTTTTATTATTAACTTAAGTAAAAATTTAGTTATTTAAACAATTTTCGGTCATTAATAAGTTATTCTATTTTTCATTAATTATTTTACTATTACTTATTTACTTAAAATTTGTAGTGTATTATTCTTTATTTATTATTCAATTAATGTTTGAACATAATCTTAAGTTAAAATGTGAAATAGAATTTAGGTATAAAAACATATATTTTTAAGAAAAAAATAAAAAATTATTTTGAGACTATTTTTTAGAGTAAAAAAAAGTAATAAATGGATTAGAGAAAAATTATCCTTT
>JAJIYU010014688.1:0-13120 GCA_030144865.1 Tinospora cordifolia
ACGTTAGTGTTAAAGAAAATTCAACCACCATTAGTATTCCCTGAGGACGATACCCGGACTTTCCGGATATTACTACAAGCGATCTCGTATACTTGCGAGTCCGCTAACAATGGCCTACTTCATTTCCCTTCTATAGTCATTCTTAAGTAGTATTCAAGACAAATTTGATCATTTAAAGAGTCTATGGGAAATTCTTTCCATTTGTGTTTTGGTTTCTACTCCTCACTTTCCTCAGTCTTCGGATTCTTAATCTACCTAAGACTACAGAGATCTGTCAAGGTCAAATTTCAAACAAACCAAGCACACAGACTATTTGAAAGTACCTTAGTTCTTTGTCTCATCACACTAGAGGAATTTTTAATTTCATAGGTTACTCAGTGAAAATTTTTAAAAAATATGGCATGGATCTAGCCTAAGTGACATCTATATGCTCTATATGCTCATGTCCTAACTCTAAATAAATAATCCTAATATCTAAATGTCATATATGTGATATGTGATATGTGATATGCCCATGAATATGTGCAGTTTAGAGAAAAAAAAGTATAGCACACAATATATAAAATAAAGGCAAAATAAGGAAAAATAAACCTAAAATTGAAGAAAAAGTTCTTCAATGCACACTCCCAAACTTAAATTGTGCCTTGTCTTCAAGAACACACTTTTAATTTCACACACACATGGAGGATCAGCTTAAGCACAGGCATCCACGCACATACTCATAACCCTGCTTGGAACAAAAGAAAAAAAAATAAAAGGAAATAAACAAAAATAAAAACTAGTGGGTTGCCTCCCACTCAACACTATATTTAACGTCGTTAGCTCGACGTGGATACGGGTTAACTAAAGCCCAATTTGTTGATCTTTGCAAACACTTTGGCTTTTGGCAACTCTTGCTTTCTGTTGTCAGGTGGCCGCATATGTTTCAGTAATTGTTCATGTGACTGCCTCTTCAGAAATGGTTGTGCATCAAGTAGCTCAGCAATGGTGTAGCAACGCTTCTGGCATGCTTTGATTACTTCCCCTTTAGTAGAAAAAACATCTTCAACTTTAATATCAGGAGGTCTGGGCTTTTGCAGCTCTATTTTAAATCCAACTTGCACTTCAGGAGGAGACTTCAAAGAGTGATATATAGAAAAGACCACTCTATCTTCATGTGCTCACAAAGTAAACTCTCCTCTGGCTACATCAATAAGTGCATGGCTTGTAGCTAAAAATGGCCTCCCAAGAATCAGTGGAAACTCCCCATAATCATACATGTCAAGGACCACAAAGTTAACTGGGAATATTAACTCATCCACCTTTACTAAAACGTCTTCTACAACACCCTGTGGGTATTTGAATGATCTATCAGCTAGCTGCAGGGAAAGAGTAGTAGACTTTAATTCAGACAACCCCAATTCTTTATATACTGCCATTGGCATCAGATTAATGCTTGCCCCCAAATCACATAATGCCTTATCAAATAATCTCGAACCAATTTGGCATGGAATGGTGAAGCTTCCAGGATCAGTAAGTTTCTGAGGGAGTTGTTTCTGTAGATTAGCACCACCTTCCTCCGCCGGCTGCACATTCACATAATCTTCAAACCTCTGTGGGAAAGATAGCTGAGACGGTTCAATATATTTGCTGCCTTGAGTAGTAATGCTTTCAAACATATCATCTTTCTCTACCTCACTAGTGAGCACCATATGAGTAGACTCAGTCACAATAGGTCCTGTAAACTGGATGGCTTCATCATCTAGCACAGAGGAGCTGGAGGGCAAGGGTGGGTTCTGCATCAATTCATTCACCTTACTATAAAAAATGGCCTGACAATTCTCTTTAGGATGTACTTGAGTAGCACTGGGAAAAGAACTTTTCTGCTGACTAGAGATTGCTTGGGCTATCTGTCCCATCTGAGTCTCAAGGTTCTTCACTGTGGCATTGACATTTTCCATATGAATTTCTAACTCGGAAACTCTATTGTCATTCTGATCAATCCTATTAGTCAACTGTTTGAAGAATTGTGCCTGCATATTCCTCATTGCATCCATTTTGTCCTCCAATGATGGTTTCTTTTCAACCAAGCTCTGATGATAAACATGACTTTGTGGAGCTTGCTGGAAATTTCTGTTATTGCTCATCTGATAGTATGGAGGAACATTATACATCTGCTGCTGCCCTTGATAATTATTGAAATTGTTAAGTGCATTCAGCTGCTCAATAGAAGCCTTTTCTGTAAGGGATGCCTTGTGAGCTTCAACAATGGCCAAAATAGATTGATGTTGTTGTTGCTTGCCCTGACCACTACCTAGCTTCTTTGTCAAGACATTAATCTGATGAGTCATTGATGCCATTTGGGCATAGAGCTGTCATACCATCTACTTGATATAACCCAACTCCTTTAACTGATCCTCTTTCTGACCCATACCCATATACATTGGATGCCATATCATCAATTAGTTGAGTAGCTTCAGTAGTAGATTTTCCCATTAGAGAGCCACCGGTTGCAGAATCCACTAAAGCTCTGGTAGATGGTGTCAGACCACTGTAAAACATCTGAATCTAGAGCCAAGGGAGATAACCATGTTGTGGGCATCTTCTTAGTAAATCTTTGAACCGCTCTCAAGCTTCATAGAGAGAATCGAAGTCTAATTGCTTGAAAGAGCTAATCTCAACCTGTAACTGATGGACTTTGGCGGGTGTGAAGTATTTCTGCAGAAGTTTCTGCCCCATATCTTTCCATGTAGTAATGCTACCTGGTAGAAGCGTTTGTAACCAAGTTCTAGCTTTGTCCCTTAAAGAGAAAGGGAAAAGCCGCAGCCGTAGTTGATCTTCAGTGACCCCGTTCATCTTTACTGTGTCACATATCTCCATGAAAGAATTTAGATGAGCCATAGGGTCTTCGGTTCTGAACCCCCAAACTGTTGTTGTTGCACCATTGCGATTAAGGATGGCTTCAGCTCAAAGTTGTTTGCATGGATTGGTGTCCTTGCAATCCCAGAGTAGTTGTTGTTCAAGACAGGTTTGAAGAAGTCTCGTAACGGTGCCTCCCCATTGTTACCAACACCCGAACTACTGCTTTCAGCCATGTTTGATACATGTCCCTTGGATTCAATCTAAATCTGCCTTAGAGTTTTGGACAATTCAGGATCTTCCTCAGCAAAGGATGCGCTACTCATGCAAGCCCTGAAACACCACAACTCAACAAACGAATCAAGTGTAGCGAGCCAACAAGATAGAAATAAAGAAATAAAAATAAAAAATGCTTTAATTAAAATCAAATCAAATTCAATTGGTTTAAAGATAGTTACACCGTTCCCCGGCAACGACGCCAAAAACTTGTTGATGACCCCGCAAGTGTATGAGATCGCAATAGTAATAACTGATGAAACCGGATATCGTCCTTAGGAAACGTATAAAAATCAACTATCTAAAAGCCCAATTTGCTATTAATTTAAACTTTATTAAAGCTACAAATTTGATTGATTAAGAAATAGAATTAAACTCCTGAAAACAGTTAAATATAAAACTGAAAAGTAAATTATTGAAAACTCTTTAGATTAAATTATCTAGGATAGTAAACTTTCTTGTGATCACCTTCAATTCCTATTTCAATTAATCAAATTTCTTTGTTATGTAGGTTCTAGCACTAGTCATCAAAGCCTTCTCCCGAAGTACCTTAACACCTATTAGTCTAATCACTAATACCCTCTCCTGAGGCATACAATAAATAGTTTAATGCATTAAACACAATTATAACGTGCAGCCTCCTAGGCAATCAACAACCTCTCGGTCAATTGATTGATCTAAGTCTATAATTTGATTTTTAGAGTATTAATCTTCTCTCCCGAGTTAGATTAACATTCTATAATCATTCCTTTTATGGCTAGTAAAAAGAAAGCATTAAGAATCCAAATTATAAAACAAAACCTCATAAATAGATTAATCAAAATAAGAATATCAGGATTCTACAATCCAGATTTACATCCTAGACTTAAAATAAACCTAGCCTGACATGATTAAGAGTTCACACATCAAAGAATTTAGATCATAAATAAACATACTCAAATCTTGGACCTTGATCTTCAATTCTTCGCCGTCTTCTCTCTGTTCTCCTTTATCAGCTATTTTTCTCTAGAAATTTTTCGTTCTCAAAACAGATAATCCTCTGTAAAACCCTACTACAATGACCTATTTATACTATTTCACTAAAGAAAACCCTAAAATAATAAAATACGTCTACTATGCAACTAACACACACTATCATGATCCTAAATTCAAAGTTTAACATTAAACATTGATGCGTAGAACAGTAAAACCAAAATAATATATAGAAATTAAGTACTCAATTACACCTTTATTGTTTTACTAAACTCATGCTTCTGAGATTCGATCCAGTCAACATTTTCTCCAAGTAGCCTATCACCAATCTAAGTGCCTACACACTTGAAAACATTAATTCCTAAAGTTGGTTAAGAGAAAAAGGATATTGTTAAAGGATTATCATTAAAATACAATGGAAAAATACTCAAAGATCTTTTTATCTTGAGGAAATGACCTTCTAGAGTGCTAGAACAATTTCTTTTTGGATATTGTTCCTATGAAGAGCCTAAAAGTAGAACAAGATTTACATTACCAATTCTCCACATCTCATTTGAATCAGTTATTGAAGTAATGTTCTTTGTAAGTTCTTGTAACGAACATCCTAGGGCTTATACTTATTGCTTGAAGTGAAGAATTTAGGAATAAGGGATGAAAAAGTGTGTGTTGATAAAAAAAAAGATAATGAGGTTCAATGAGAAAAAGTGGAGATTTGAAGGTTTACCCATAGGGATTTCTCTAAGCATCAAGTGAGTTGTAGAGTGAATGGAGAGTGGCTAGGGTTTGTTTCTAGGATATATATTCAAGTTCTTATGTTGAATGCGTGGCTCAAATGAAATGCTTGAGATCTAAGGGTCAAAATAAGAAACCTATTAATTATTAAATATTTGTAGCTTGTTTTATAATATAATGTCTAATTAATATTAAGTATTTGTGTATTATATTTTTTTAAATTATTATTATTATTATTCCTACATTATCTTATTTATAGACCATTTTCTAAAATTAGAAATTCAATTGAAATCTAAATTATTTATCAAGTGGGATATCAATTTTTTTTAAAAATTAAGAATTTTATTAAAATTTAGAATATTGATAGTGTCAAACATTATTATAAAAATTAAAAAAATTAATTGAGATCTAAGATATCAATCATATGAGATAGCTTATTCACTTCTCACATGAAAATATAATTATTGTGATTGTATTTTTATTTTTTTTATTTTTTTCAATTTCTGTTTTATTTTTTTCTCTTTTTATTCTTTATTTTCTTTTAATGTTTAATTCTTTTTTATCTTTTTTCTTTATTTTTTCTCATTTTGTCTCTATTTTGCTCCTTTTATGCATCTTTATTATTATTTTTTTAATTTCTTGATTTTTATTAATTAAATTTTTTTTTCTTCCTTCTTTTCATCTTTTTTTTTCTTTTTGGCTCTATTGGTACAGCTACTTTGTTCTTCTTTCGTTTCTTTTTGTTATGTTTTATTTTTCTTCTTATTTCATTTTTTTCTTTTTCTTTCAGTTTATTTCATTTTTCACTCTTTATTTTATTTTATTTTTCCTTTTCCTTTGTTTTTTTTCTTTGTTTCTTTTTAATTAATTTTCCTTTCTTTTTTTTTTCTATTCTGATATTTTTTCTTTTCTTTTTCTTTTCTGTTTTATCTTCTCTTTCAATTTGTTTATTTTCTTTTTTTTCATATTTTATTTTTTATTTGTTCTATTCGTTTTTTGTTCCCTTTTTTTGTTCTCTTCTTTAGTCCTCTATTTTCATTTTTTATGTTTATATTGTGTCATTTTTTTTCCATTTTTAATCTTTTTATTTTTCTATTTTTTGTTTTTCACCTTTTCCTTTCCTTTTAAAAATATTTTTTATTTTTATTTTCTATATTCTTGTTATCTTTTTGGAAAAAAATTTTTAAGGTTTTATTTTATTTTATTTTCTCTCTTCTTTTAAAAATGTTATTAGTATCTATATTCCATTATGAATACTTATTATTATTATTATTATTTAGTTTATTTTCTAATTTGTTTTTTACATTTATTTTATTTTATTTTATTATTATTTTTATCATAACTATCATCATCTTATTTCACTATTGTGCATTTTTAATGTTGTTTCTTTATATCAATGTTATTATTATTATTATTACTATTTATTGATATTGTTCTTGTTGTTATTTCAATTATTAGTTAAACTACTATTGTCATTTTTTATTAATTTTTCTTACTGAAAGTTATTTCTATATTTTTTTTTTCGGGGTACAAGGGATTTTCATCTTAATGCTACCCAAATTGTTGTCTTGCCTTCTACCCCTCCTATAACTAATCTCATTATTGTCCAAGTCCCTTTCTTCCTCTCTCTCAAAAAAATTCTTCTCCGAAGTTCTTGATTGAGATGAAGACTCTAGGTTGTCCGACCTCATATTTGGAACCTTAAATTGATATTGGATTGATTTTGTGAACAACTTCAAATCAAATTCTAACTTTTCACTACTGCTATTCATGTTTTGATGATAATAATAATAATAATAATAATAATAATAATAATAATAATAATAATAAAAGATATGAGCAGCAAAAGGGAAAAAAAAAAAAAAGCAAGGAAAATTTTTTTATTTTTTTTACCATGTCACCTTGACTTTCTCTTACAAGGCTTTAGTCGAGAACTTATTTACTAATCCCAGTAAGTAACTTAGCCTTAAAACTTTGAATATTAACTCAAAAATAAGGAAAAGTAAATCAAGTAAGAAGACACAAAGAACAAGAAGAAAGAAAAGGAAAGAGTTGGAAAGCTAAAGAATAAGGATGGAGTTTAAAAAGGCAAAAAGAAATAGAAAGCAAAGGAAAGAATTGGGAATTGACAAGTTTTCCTTTTGTTTATTTTCTGTTTTCAAAGAAAATGCTGAAAAAGAAACGAATACAATTGATAAGTTTCCTAATAGTTGAATTGTTGTATTTCTCGTTCTAGAAGATGAGAAAAATGCACCTCACAACTTCTTTTTTGGCCTTGCTTCTCTCTTTTATTGATTTCTTTTTCCCCCTTTCCTTTCTTTTTTTTTTTTTTTTTTTTTTTTTTTTAAGGGTGTTACCTTAGAGAATTTAAGAGTTTTCAAATAAATAATAAATTTCATAAATATCAATTATTTTCAAAATTTATTATTAAATAAATAAATAATAAATAGTATTTATTTATTTATGAATAATTATAAGTACAAAGTTAGTATGTCTTGAGTAAAATTAAATTTCGAGCCTTAACTCAAGAGCCTTAATAATAGAAGTAAAATAAAATATTTCGGTGACAAGAATCACTCAATAGTTCTATTGGTTAAAAACTGTATGTAAAAAATAAGAGGCTTCAGATTCGAACCTCAATAGATTACTTTTTACCAAAACTATAAAAAATAATAGCATAAAACTAATTAAAAGTAATCAACCTAATAATAAAAAAAAAAACTTAAAAAGAATATATTAATAATAAACTTGATTAAAGAATATAATTTAATAAGGAGTAAATTAAATTATTTAATAAATAATGTACAATATAATAGATTGGGACAACTAATATATTTTTAACAACGACCTTATGGAATTAAGTTATACCCAAGGACTTGAGACACTAGTTAAAAATAGGCGCCAAAAATCAAAAATGAAAATTTAAATTCAAAATTTGAATTTCAAATTCAAATACATACTATAATCCAAAATATTCATGATCATGGGCAATATGAAAAATATTCTCAATTAAGGACACAATAACGGGATGGCCATAATGGGAACGTTTGTTATTTAAATCATGTGTAAAGTTAGGGAATGCAATAAGAAATTATTATCGCATAGAAATCTTAAGGAGAGTTGATTTTGGGAAGAATATTCATAACCCTAGCTACCATGCCCTTCACTCATACTTAAGGCCCTAGACCGTCCCTTTTTCGCTTCTTTTTGGCACACTCAAAGAATTGATTTTCTCATCTTCTTACACTCCATCACGTCATCTTAGAGCACCATAGGAAATAGACATCAATTGGATCAAGGGAATTGCACCAAGGTATGGAAGAGAGCTTGTATTTTTCATGTTTTCTTCTTCTTCTTCTTCTTCTTCTTCTTCTTCTTTTCTCAAACATCATCAAATCACCTTAACTTATCTACCACAAAATCTATTACAACACCTATTCTACTCTTGAAAACATCCCAAAAGCCAACAACAAACCCTTGGAATAAAACTAGCACAAAACCCTCGAAACCTAATAATTTTTCCCACTTAAACCCTTACTTTTGGCCTAAAACTAAATCAACTATGAGACCTCACCATGGCTGGCCATTGATCATGTTTTTCCACACGTATAAACCTTTGAAACCATATAAACCTTTGAAACCATCCTTGAACAATAACCAAAAACCCATGTGAAACTACTCTCAAAATTCATGCAAGAGTACAAAGAAACTACACCATAAAATAATGCTTAACCTACATTTTGTGCATCTCTTGGCCATGTCGACTACTTGGTGTTTTAAGTCTATGTTTAATTATATTTTAGTGTTGATACTTCAGCCTCAAGAAGTGTGAAAACAGTAAGGAAAGGGCAGGTGGAAAGAAGAAGCAAAGGAAAAATATTCATAGTAAGGTGTAATCTCTAAAAACTCTAATTTATGGTACCTTTTTCCACACATAAGATACAACAACTAGGGACTTAGGTAAAGTATGAATTCTAGTATGGAAATCACCCTTTTTCAATTTATTTTGAATTAGGTAGTAGTAACCTAACATCCTACACGTGGACCATGGTATGTGGTGAAAAACACTGAAAAGAGAGTGTTTCAAGCTCTTTATGTGCAAATCACATGGGCTGAATGTGTGCAGCCACATATCAGAGTATCACAACCCAGAAATGTAGGAGGTCAAAGTGGACACAAGACATGGGAAACTTCAGCCATACACACTCACATGCACTATAGCTAAAACACCTTAGAAAACACCTCAAACTAGGTGTGTTAAGGGGTATTTTAGTGCATATAATCATGGCTATAAGTGTGCATCCTTGTAACCATGATTTACACACTTAGAACAACATGGAATGGTCAAGAAAAGTGTGAGAAAAGATAGGAACAAATCTCTAATGGCATGACCTTGATTTAGGAGCGAAACAGGAATGAAAACATCTAAAAACAACATTTTCATGTACCTCAGTGTTAAAAAGATTAGAGCTAAAAGTCACAACCTCTATACTCACGTTAAAATACTTAGAAACCATTAGGGTATGATTTAGAATTGAAGAAAAGTTATTAGAAACAAAAACCTTAGTCCATAGCCTTGTAGGACAAGAAACAGGGACAAAAAATCTTTAAAGGGAAACACTTTTGGTATACCCTTTATGAATGAGTTTATACACCCTTATGGATTATAAAAAACACTAAAATAAACTTAGAATAATCTTAGGAACATAAACCAAGTGTTAAGGTGAGTCCCAAATGGTTATTCATGTGAAATGACAAAATGTAGCCCATCAGAATAGGGCATAGCTATGGTTTTGGTACAACAGATGCATGACGACTGTGGTTATGCATTAGTATCCTCAAACTCACATAAAACAAGTCTCCAAAGTCATAGACAATGACTCTTTGAGATCAAAACAAAAATTGTAAAGAACTCTAAGTCATCTGGGTATGACCAGTTCGGTAAGATTAGTAAAGAATAAACAAGATCGAGGAAGATTTAAGTGTAGTTAAGTATAAGATAAGACAGTAAACCTAACACTGAAACTTGATAGGTTAACTTCTGAGGATTGGGCATAAAATCATGGATCTTGAGGAATTTGAAATGTGAGTATAAGTGTAAACGACTCTTGACTCTCTCTTGTATTATAATTATTGAAATTTTAACATGAATAAGTTCATATTTTTTGAATCCCATTATTAGATCCATGTACATATGCCTTTAGTTTTGTGTTGGTTTGCATGCATGAACGATTGTATGATTAGAAGCATGCTAGGGTTTTAAATTATATGTTATGCCATGCTATGAATGACTGAATTATATTGATGATTTAATTATTGATAAGATTTATGCATGTGTACAATTATTTTATTTATGGTATGCTTTCAACTAAAGAAAGATGGTTATGAAACTAACCACATACAAGCGTGACGTATTCGTATTTGATTGCCATGGTATTGTCCCTAGTGAGTAAGCTTAGTGTGGTGTGTCTAATTTGACAACCACTAAACATTCTCCAATTCGAGATAAAGCTAAGTTAGGGTCATGGACTCGTAAAATTTCAATCCCATGTATGATCACTATGTAGTTCTTGTTTAGCGTATACTAGCAGGACGACCTTACTTTAAAAGTGTCCTTGATAGTCAATGTCTTTTGGAAAGATATGCTTTAAGGTCAAAACTTACTTTAGGAGGTATTCCTAGACTATACTCTAAGTCGATGGATGTTTCATCCAAGAGAAGAAAATACCACAGATAGTTCTCTCAATCTTAATTCCAAGCCTAAAATAATAAAATTTTGGAATCACTTAATGTTTTAGAAGTGTTTGCGTATTGGTGTTCTAATTTTTATTATGCATGAGAAGTGTTTAAGATGATCTATTAGCCTTCTTTGAGTTCATCCTATTTCCTTTTATTCTTTTTTGGTACATACTAAATCGGGTAACCTATTGAACCTTGATAGAGTCTTTTGATCTACTTTGAGTCTACCATTGGGCCCAATATTAATATTTTTAGTTTATTTTGTCATTTCTTTTAATTTAACATTAATGTATTGGCTAATTGGCTAGGTTTTCTTAATCAGTGTACCTGGAACCTTTTGTGATCTTTTAAAAAATTTCTTATTCTCTTTTAATTAGTATTAATCATTGGTATATTATGTACTTGATGATCTCGCATGTTAATACTATAATGACGTAGCATCTCGTCCTTTGGTTGACCTTGTGCATGTAGTTTACTATAACTTGTTTCTAATATTTGCACTCGAGGGCATTATAGTAATTTGGTCTTGGTGTAGTTCGAAGATTGGAGCTTAGGGTGTTACAAAGATGGTATTAGAGCGCAGTTAGTTGATAAATTGGGCAAGTGGCCAAGATATAAACTATAGCCTGTAGGTTCAATAAAGGAACCTTTCAATGATGTTATTGAGTCCTTAGGTCTAGGAAGAGATTAGCTGTTGTGAAGGATGACACAATGGATCATGAATAAAAATCTTTATAACATAGGTTAGAGACTAAAATTTGTTTAAAAATGAAACACTTGGATGGATAGGACATGATATCGAGAGGATCTTGTATCTTTGATTTCTACATGGTATGAGACATGCATAGATTAGGGGTATGGAAGAATCCTAGACTTAAAGATTGATAGATCATGTTTAGTGAATGGTTGGTGACTCTAAATGATCTTGTTACCCTAGGCTCAGTAGGTATGGAACAGTTGAGTATAGTGGTGCTTGGGAGGCCTTAGCCTTGAATACATTTGCAAAGTTGCTTGAGTATATTGAAATCCCTAAGTGAAGCCTGTGAAATTGAGCAAAAAAGTTATTAAACACTTTGTAATAAACCAAATTTTTTTAACGTGTACATGTCGAAAATAATTTCTTAAATATATTAAATAAATATAAAAATGTTCGAAATCATTATTTAAATATTTTTTATAATGTTTATTAAATAAATAAAATAAATCACATTGGTTATTTTTTATATTTGAATTTTTAACGCGTAAACAGTGGAAATGAATTTTTAAAAATATTAAATAAATATAAAAATGACCAAAAACAAGATTTAAATGTTTATTATAATGTTTAGTAAAGAAATAAAATAAATCATGTTGGTTCAACTTGGCGAAAAATCGGAAAACAAATAAAGATACCTATGGGGGGTTTATTGAACTAATTTCGGAAAAAAAAGGGGGAATTAGGCAAAATTTTTCTCTATGAACAGTAACCATGGTATTGTTCATGTGCGGATACTGTTCATCCGAGTCACTATTCATCTCCTTTTAAAACCCAAAACCAGAGAAACAAAATCAAAAGAACGAAAATTTGAAGAAATTTGTGATTTTTGGGGCTTTTGTTTTTAGGTCACCAGATATCCGATTCTCACCCGGAGACAGTCAAAACGATCCAGAGCGAGTCTAGAGCAATCCTAAGCATCTAAGGTAAGATTTTAAAGCTCTGAACTATTAAGATCTGAATTCTACAGTCTGAATGGTGAATTTGAAATTGAAGGTTTTAAAATTGGGGTTTTTGATGTAAATAATGATCTGAAGCGCAAACTCAGATCTCACTTGCTTGCTGTAGAATAAGTGATTCTAGACTAGATTCTGTGAATTTTGACTGTTCATTTGTGATTTTTGACGGATCTGCAAGTTTTGATTGAATCTAGCAAATTCGAATGTGCAAATCCTTGGATAGGCCATAAAACTCGATCCGTTCATCCTTTAAAGTAGCAGTCAAAATTAAAAGTGTTTAATACTTAGTTTGGAACGCGTGGACTGTATTTGTGTGTGTAGTTACGGAGAAATGAAATTTGGGATTTTCTGAAGGGGAAAAATTCTTTGATACACAAATAAAACCTAATCTAAGCTTAATTTGAAGGTAGGCTCAGTACTAAAAGTGTTCAGTTATTCATGTGGGACGCGTAGACTATGGTCTCGCGTACTGTTGTTGAGAAATGAGGAAAGCTAAAAAATTGCCTAGTTTTGAACTGGAAATTTAACTGAAAATTCTCAAATAATTTTGAATGAGCTTTAAAGTAAATTTTTGATGCACCATTTATGTTTAATGATACAGAGGGACGACGTTGACTGCTGTCGAGGTGATTTGCCATCCATCAGTACTTTTTCAGATTCAGGTGGGGTTGATTATCTCTTCCTCACTCTTTAGTATTATGCGGATGTAGGATACGGAATATGATCTATGTTTAAATTTCTGTACTTAGTATCATGCTAGGAATGTATGCCTTGGGTGGATTGATTAACATGATATCCTAATGTCTGGTTACTTGCTTTCTAGTACAAGGATATTATGATCAGCTTGGTG
>JAJIYU010014689.1:0-13084 GCA_030144865.1 Tinospora cordifolia
ATATATACTTCTATGATAACTAATTAATTGCATACTGATGACAAATATACATATATGTATTTATATATAAATATATACGTATATGTGTTTTAAATTCAATTTTCGGTTATTGCGTCACTAAAATTTCATGTATTACAAATATTATGTTACAAAAAATTCAGGTATTACATTTGAACACACAATATCCAGTGATTTTGGACGTATTTGATACAGATCAATTCATGGATCACACAATATGCTGTATACGCCAATTTATCCCTAATTTTTTGTTGAAAATTAAAAAAAAATCAGATATGCAATGTTCTGAAAATCGTATAAAACATACCTGCTACTGTTGCAATTCTGATTACAGTCTTCTTCGTGTTCTTTTACGTTTCAGATACTGGAATGTTCTTCGTGTTCTTCTACGTTTCAGATTGATTGCACAGATCTATTCACGATAAACAAATAGTTTATGATTGCTTTCTATATTTTTTCTTGATTTTGCACGATTTCTCCATTTGAAATGGTAACTGCTTTATTTAACGACGGTTTATTTTTTTGTTTTTAAATGCGTAAACGTTTCTGGTATTATGTAATTAAAAGTTGATTACTTGTATACCATTGTAATACTCGGTATTTTCTTAATATATTACATAATAATGTATAGATATGTATTTTTCCCATAAATGTACATATAAAGGCCTAGTTAAATGTTGTTGGGCCATAAATGAAAAGGCCCAACAATAACTCTATGTATATATAAATACAGAGGCCCAAATAATTGCTACTGGGCCACAAAAGTGGTAGCCCAACAACAACCCATTCTTCTTTATTTTAGAGAAAATTACAGAAAATGTCAGATATTTTAACTTAATAACATAATTATATGTGTGTTTTTAACTTAATTACGCGTATGTCAGATATTATTAATTATTATCAAAAATACCAAAAATTATATTTAAGTTCGCAAAATCACATTTTTGTTTCAATTTTTCTCGCTTATTTCTATAATAATGTTTGTAATTGCAATATCCTATTTGTATACAGATGTTAAGCACATTGTATACTAAAATTGCAATATATTCTAACTGTATACCAAAAGTCTCCAAGATTGCAAGATCCAGATTAAAAGGATAAAAGGAGATTGAATCCGATGATAAATTGCTTGTTGAAGAAGAAGACAATATATTTTTGGGTACTTTTTATTTTCAACAGAGAAAGACGAAGTGCCAAACAAAACCGATTGAATCATCACTGAAATGTAAGGAAAATACATCAATCTTGGGGGACCTCTACATCTCCAAGAGACCAAACCCAAACTTGGCATTTGATCAAAAAGCTCGCGAGCAATGTCAACCGTCCCAATTTTGAATACTCGTCAATCAAAATAGTCTAATAGAAAGAATCTCTTTTTGGCGTTTCATCAATCAATCTTTGCACAGCGTCAATATCTTTGATTCTCGCATACCCATCCAATAAAGAGTTGCAGGAAACCAAATATTTCTTCACCAATCTATCAAACATATTACCACTATGCTTGATATTCTTCGTCTTCTTTCGATTGCGCTCTAGCACTTTGAGAGCCTTGATGACCAGAGTCGCGACAAACGACACGACCGATACCTTAGCCTACCTTTTCTGCATTGTAAGCTTCAACGCTACCATTGCTTTGATCATCGTTGTGCCCTATTGGATTTAGTCCCACAAAGTATTTTGTAGAAGAAGCAGTCTCAGGTGTTGATGAGCCCGATCTGCATCGAACATGGATCAAGGTTGTAGCCACTAGAAACTCAAGAGAGTGAAAATCCATGGCATCGAGCTCGCAAGAAAAAGTAGATTCAATAATTTTCATATTCTTCTATGCGCTGCTCTATTCAGTTCTATTTTCTAGTAGATGACGATGTTCCTCACTCCAAAGCCTATGAAATTGAAACTGCTTCTTCGAATTCTCTCCTACATCAATTTTCCTCGTCTGCATCTCTAGACTTGTTCTTCTCGCCTTCAGTTTTGAGTCCATCTCCTATTTGTCCATCTTTAGCGACCGTTTTGAAACCTTCGTCGAATTCACAGTAGCAGCCATAGCTACAGTGGTGGCCGATGAAGGTTTCTTGTAACCAAGAAAAAAGGAGAGAAGAAAGAACGAAGAACGTGGAATAATATACCGATGTTATACCATCATTATACCTAAATAACTAGCCCAATTCATCTTAGCTTTCGTGTGGAATAACAGAGAAAAGATTGGTATACCCATGTTATACCATCATTATATCTAGGGGTGGCAATTCGTGTCATCGTGTCATAAACAGGTTATATCGTAAATGGGTCGTGTTTAACTGTGTTCATAATCGTGTACCTGTTATGACTCATTTAACTTTTTATAATTAAATTTTAAAAGAATTTTTTATTAAAAAATTTTAATAAAAATTTTTAAATTTTTAAAAATTTTAAAAATTATGTTTAAAATAATAATAATGAATTATATTATCAATAGATTAATCAATACATTAATTTTAAATTAACTTTTTATAATTTATCTCTTAAATTATCTATAATCGTGTTAAACATATCATTTTTAGATTTTTTTCGTGTTGACCCAAACCTGTTAATTTCGTGTCGTATTTGTGTTGGGTTATCGTATCATGTCACAAATTGTCACCCCTAATTATATCTAACATATCCAACCTAGCTCATCTCAATACCAGACCTTTTTGTATACCATCATTGTACTGTTTGTAAAGATTGTATACACCATACCTATTTTTATATTATTATATGTCATTTTTAAATAATGTATACCATTATATCTCATTTTTATCCCAACAAATCAATTTTTGAACACTGTTATCTTTTTGTATACACATGTTATATTAATGCTATTCAAAAATAATATTAATAGATCATTTTTTAACAGACATCACATTATATATACACGTTATATTGAAAAGTTTTGATATAACTGTTATAATTGAAGACTATATACCAAAAGTATTTTTTTTGTTATTGTATACTAATATTATACTAATTATATACTAAATGTTAGAACAATGTATACACTGATATTCATTTGTATATATATGTTATACTAATGTTATTCGAAAATAATACCAACAGATCATTTTTTAACATATATCACACTATATATACATGTTATACCGATGTTATACTAATATAATATAAACAACAGATTTATGAATATATCTTTTTGTATACATATGTTATATTGATGTTATTCGAAATTTATACCAACAGATCGATTTGAGCATTGATTTCATGTTGTATACACATATCATTCATATGATATACTAATATAATACCAAAAATTGTAATTTAAAGCTTTATATCCCTTTATATATACGTTATATCAATGTTATTCGAAAATAATACCCACATTACAGTTTAAGCAGTGATATGATGTTGTATCCCAACATTATTCCTATGTTATACAAATATTATACCAAAAACTGTAATTTCGACAACTAATGTACTTTTGTCTATACACATTAATTGGGCCACTTTCTTAAAAAAATTTGAAATTTTTCGTTTTTTTAATTCTTGTTTAAACCATTTTTCGAGATTTTTGTGTTTTTAAAAATTCATGTTTAAACCGTTTTCTGGTATTTTTGTTATTAATTTTATTATTTTTGCATATAAACAAAAATGACAGTATTTTTACAAATATTCCTATTTTTCTATATAAAAATGTGTTTTTCCCTACATTTATTATATATATTGCTCATAAACCTATATATAAATATGGGGACTAATTGCATAATGTTAAATAAAGACAACTATGGACTCTATTTTTTTTTCTTTTTTTTTCATTAACACAGAAAGGTGTATTATTATTTTTAATTTTCTTTTGGAATTTATTTTAATTATTGTTCATGTTGGAACCTTTGGAAATTGTTCAAATTTTCAGAAATTAAATATTTTGGTTTTATTATGCAAAATTCGTGAATTTGATTTCAAATTTGATATAATTACATAATATTCGATAGTTGGTTAATTGAAGCAACATGTTGCCAAAGCAACTTCTTTTGTGGAAATTAATGAAACTTAGAATATTGAAAGAATTTTGTGCATATATAATTCATGCGAATTTTGACCAACCCAAAGGATGGTTAGTATTTGGCCAGAATTATATACGCACTTGTGGCAATAGACATTAATGATTATTCGGTGTATCATATGAATAATGAATCAATTCGAAAAAACATTTATTGTTCTATATGTTTTGTTGTCAATGTCTGATTATTGCACCAAGAGTACCACTTACAAGTTAATATTTCTGTCCAAAGAATAAATATTAATGTTGTGCAAGGTCTCTTGTGATGAGCCCTTTCATTATTTGAAATCACTTTTTGCATAATATGGTGCTAATGTGAGCTATTTTGTTTTGTTTCATTTTTTTTCTCTATTCAGTTAACGGTTCTACTTCAAATATCTATGTTTGCATAAATTTCATTACAATGCTTAATGGCACCAACTTCAAAGCATAGCAAAAGAATGTATTGACTGTTCTAGGAGTCATGGACCTAGACGTTGCACTAAGGATTGATCAACCTACTTTTCTCACTGATAAGAGTACCCTTGATGAAAAGAGGAAAATTGAAAAATGGGAGCGATCAAATCGCATAAGTCTAATGGTCATGAAGCCTGCTATTCTAAAAGCTTTTCAGGGCACTATGTTCTATAAAGTTACTACAATTGAGGGTTTCCTTGCAGACCTTCAGAAGAGGTTTGCCAAAATGAAAAGGCTGAAACAAGTATACTTTTGGCAAGGCTCATCTCAATGAGGTATAAAGGCAATGGAAACATCAGGGAGTACATCATGGAAATGTCTCATCTTACTTCAAAGCTTAAGGCACTCAAGTTGAAATTATCTGAGGACTTGTTAGTGCACTTAGTTTTGATATTTCTTCCGACACAGTTTAATCAATTTAAAGTGAGCTATAATTTTCAAAAGGACTTTTGGTCTCATAATGAGCTCATCTCACACTGTGTCCAAGAAGAGGAAAGGTTGAAACTTGATAAGACAAAAGGCACTCACTTAACTACTAACGCAAAGGGTAAAAAGAATGTCAAAAAAAAAAAAGAAAACTAAGGATGCAACGAATGCAATACCACATAAGAAACAACAAAAGGAAAATAGTTGCTTCTTCTGTGGAACTGCAGGGCATGTAAAGAATAACTATACCAAATATCATGCTTGGCGTGTAAAGAAAGGTATGCTTCTTAATTTTGTTTGTTCTAAGGTTAATTTAACTTCAATATCTAGAGACACATGGTGGTTGGATTCTAGTGCAACAATAATTCACGTCAATGTGTCTATACAGGATTGCTTGAATTGCCAAAAATCTAGTGATGGTGAAAGCTAATGTAATACACCGACATATTGGGACACACCGGGTGACTCAAGGTATTGTCCCCTCCCCTTGGGGTTTTTCTCGCCTCCGCGGAGTTGAACCCGCGACCTAGGGCTTAAGTTCATAGATTTCATGAAATCTGCTACCATTGAGTTGACAACTCATTGGTAGCAGATTTCGCGAAATCTATGTACTTAAGCCCCAGGTCGTGAGTTTGAAACTTCGCGGAGGCAAAAAAAATCGCAAGGGGAGGGGACAATACCTTGACTCACCTAGTGTGTCCCGATGTGTCCAGTGTGTCGTTATGTTACAAAAAGGCATCTTTTTTATAACTCATCGATTCACCAGGACGCATCGAGTAACTTAAGATACTATCCCCTCCCCTCCCCTTGGGGTTTTTCTTGCCTCCGTGGAGTTTCGAACCCATGACCTAGGGCTTAAGAACATTCAATGGCAGCAAATTTCACGAAATCTAAATACTTACGCCCCAGGTCATGGGTTCGAAACTCCGTGGAGGCAAGAAAAACCTCAAGGGGAGGAGACGATACCTTGAGTCACCCGGTGTGTTCGATGTGTCAGTGTGTTACAAAAAAAGGCTTCCTTTTTTTGTAGCACACCAGACACATTGGGTAACTCAAGGTATTGTCCCCTTTCCTTGGGGTTTTTCTCGCCTTCGCGGAGTTTTGAACCCACAACCTAGGGCTTAAGTACATAGATTTCATGAAATCTGCTACCATTGACCTGTTAGCTCAATGGTAGCAGAATTCACAAAATCTATGTACTTAAGCCCCAGGTCGTGGGTTCGAAACTCCACGGAGGCAAGAAAAACCCCAAGGGGATGGGACAAGACCTTGAGTCACCCGGTGTGTCCCAATGTGTCCGGTGTGTCGGTGTGTTATAGATACAATTATGTTGGTTATAGCAAATTAGTGGAAATAGAGACAATTGGAACTTTTAGATTATTGTTAAGAACTGATTTTTATCTAAATTTGAAAGGGACTTTCATTGTATCGTCTTTCAGGCAGAATTTGATTTCTATTTCTATATTGGACAAATTTGAATTTCACTGTTCATTTCGAAATGAAAAGTTTAGTCTTCTCCAAAATTCAAATCTGATTGGTACTGGTTCTTTATCAGGTTACGATAATCTATATTTACTTGACATAATTGCCTCTTTTAATGAATCCTTGCATGTGGGTACGCGCAGTTTAGAAAGAAAATTAATCGTGAGAATTCTTTTTCACTATGGCACAAGAGATTAGGACACATCTCCAAAAGGAGAATTGAGCGACTTGTGTCTGATGAAATTTTCAACTCCCTTGACTTCACATATTTTAATTCATTGCATAAAGGGAAAACAAACAAATGTTAAGAGATTAAGTGTCTATAAGACTTCAGATGTCTTACAACTTATACAAACAAATATTTGTGGTTCGTTCCCTACAACTTCTTGGAATAGTCAACAATATTATAAACGTTCATAACGATTTTTCACGATATGGCTATGTTTATCTCATTCATGAAAAGTCACAATCCTTAAACGTGTTCAAAAGTTATAAGGCTGAAGTTGAAAACCAACTCAGCAAAAAAATTAAAAGCATCATATTAGACTGTGGTGATGATTATTACGACAAGTATGACAATTCAAGTGAACAACATCCAGGACCATTTGCTAAATTCCTAGAAAATGCGGTATCGTCCCACAATACACCATGTTAGGTTCTCCTAGCATAAATGGTGTTGCTGAAAGACGAAATAAAATGTTTAATGACATGGTGAGGAGCATGATTTCTCATTCTACCTTACCTGAATCACTCTTGGGAGATGCACTAAAAACCGCAGCATATATACTCGACAGAATTCTAACTAAAGCAACTAATAAGACCCCTTATGAACTTTGGACGGGCAAAAAGCTTGTTTGAAACACTTACACATTTGGGGATGTCCAGTCGAGGCAAAGCCTTACAAGCCAAATGAAAAGAAATTAGATTCAAGAACTATTAGTTGCTGCTTTGTTGGATATTCTGAGGGATCCAGGGGTTACAAGTTTTATGAACCCACAGCTAAGTCCATTTTTGAGACATGTAATGCCTGATTCTTTGAGGATGTTGAGTTTGCAGGGGGAGAAAGGATAAAAAATATTGTCTTTGAAGAGGAATATATTACTATTCCTCCAATTGCTATTGACAATAATCAGGATCAAACTTCTATTCTTGTCATTGTTCAAGAAGCAACTTCGAATCAAGACAATGTTATTAAACCTTCCATTCAAATTCCAGAAGATATTCTAGGAGAACAAACTCTACAATCTCAAGAATCAATGCTATTAGGAAGATCCACTAGAGAAAAGAGAAGTGCAATTCCAGATGATTACTTTGTATTTCTTCAAGAACATGAAGTTGACATCGGAATGGTGGAAGATGATCCGATCAACTTCGTTCAAGCCATGGAAAGTTCTAATTCTCATAAGTGGATCGATGCCATGAATGAAAAAATCAAGTCCATGAGGGACAACGATGTCTGGGACTTAGTCTCATTGCATGAAGGTGCGAAACCCATTGGTTGCAAATGGATATTTAAAACCAAAAGGGATTCAAAAGGCAATGTAGAAAGGTACAAGGCATGTCTTGTCACTAAAGGCTTTACATAAAAGGAAGGCATCGACTATAAAGAGACTTTCTCTCCAGTTTCTTCGAAAGACTCTTTTAGAATCATAGTGGCTCAGGTGGCACACTTTAATCTTGAGTTACATCATATGGATGTTAAAATTGTATTTCTCAATGGTGACGTTGAAGAAACAATTTATATGGTGCAACCAAAAAACTTTGGGTCAAAAGATGTAAAACAAATGGTTTGTAAATTAAAAAAAATCCATCTATGGACTCAAACAGGCATCTCGTCAATGGTATTACAAATTTCACATAGTTATTATCTCATTCGGTTTCGAGAGTAATACGGTCGATGAATGTACATACAATAAGTTTAGTAGGAGTAAGTACATCTTTCTGGTTTTATATGTCGATGACATGTTGCTGACTAGTAATGATATGGGCTTATTGCACAAAATCAATAAATTTTTATCACAAAATTTTGAGATGAAAGATCTTGACGATGCCTCTTTTGTATTAGGGATCCAAATACACCGTGATCGCTCTTGGAGTGTCCTGGGATTATCACAAAAGAACTATATCGAAAGGGTTCTAAAGAGATTTTGTATGCAAGATTGCAAACCAGGTGATACCCCTGTATCTAAAGGTGAAAAATTCAGTTTAAGTCAATGCCCCAAAAATAACTATGAGACCAAGCATATGCAAAAAGATTCCTTATGCATCAGTTGTAGGAAATCTAATGCAAGCTCAAGTTTGCACACGTCTGGATATTGCGTACATTGTTTGGATGTTAGGGAGATATTTAAGTAACTGGGGAATGGATCATTGGATAGTAGCCAAATGGGTCATGTAGTATTTACATAAAACAAAAGGACACATGCTGACATATAGGAAATCGAATCAGTTGGAGATCATCGGTTATTCTGATTCTGATTTTGCTGGATGCCAAGACAGTAGGATATCCACCTCAGGTTATATCTACCTACTTGCTGGAGGAGCTATTTCTTGGAAGAGTACTAAGCAAACACTCGTAGGCTCTTCCACTATGGCGGTAGAATTTATAGCATGTTATGAGGCATCAAACCATGGGATATGGCTATGAAATTTTGTCAGTAGGTTGCGTATTGTGGATAACATAGAAAGACTACTTAAGGTATTTTGTGACAATAAGTCAGCAGTTATGTATTCCAATAACAACAGGAGCTCAATAAAATCAAAGTATATTGACATCAAGTTCCTAGTTGTTAAAGAAAGAGTTCAGTGTGGACAATTATACATAGAGCACATTGGAACGAACTCCATGATTGCTGATCCACTTACTAAAGGATTACCACCTAAGGTTTTTCATGAGCACACCGGTCATATGGGAGTTATATTTGTTGAGGATATATAGTTTCAGTGGGAGTTTGTACTTAGGTATACCATAGATATGGACTTGTGTTATTAGTTAATTTTTGGTTATGATTTATGGATACTTTGGTTACTTTCATTTATAAAGTATTTGGTTATTTTTTGTCTCTGAACTTGCTTAAAATGATTGATGTCACCAAGGTATAAGTTTGGACCAATTGGAAATATAAAAGCTATTTTGATCACGGTGCATGAAATTTTCATGCTACACATACATGTTTGATCATTTAGTTATGTCAATATATGTGACCATTGATAGGTTTAGTTACGTTAAATGTAATAAATGTCGTTTTGATCCTATGTGGATATAATTGATGGACTGAGTTGTTTTGAAGTACATTCAGTGATGATAGTAAATTTTGAGTACTCATAAGGCTATTTTTTATGCACAATTATGAGGAAGGAACAAATATAGCCCAAGTGAGAGATTGTTAGGCATTAATTGAACATGTAGGCTTATATGTGAATATAATTGTGTAATTAAATACTATTATATAAAGTTTAGCCCATTTAATATGATCAAATAAAGTTTAATTATTGTGGGTCAAAATGCATTTATTTAAATATGGGCATTTAAGTGTAGAGACAATAATTATTATTTCTATATTTTTATGATGGGCCAAAATACGGAAATTAATAATTAGGTTACCATTTGGTTAGCCTATATATATGTGGTTATGGTTCCCAAATCACACGTGAGAAGTTTTCATTCTATCTAACATCTCAAAGAAATCAAAAGAAACTACATGTTGATTTGGAAGACCAATCATTAGACTCGTGACTTATAGATATTACAATGGATTCGGGTATACTTTCGCATGTTTTTCATATTTGAATAGTATCCAACATGTTTATGTAATACTAAATACTAACTTATAATAATGATATATAAAATGTATATGCGAAATAGTTAAATGTTTATGTATATGAGTACTAATGCAGTATATAATAAAGATCTTTTAGATACTTCTTATATCATTATTTCAAAATTTTCTTATAAATCCTTTTAAGATTTTTATGTATAATAACATTATCTGTGGATAATATATTTTCTCATGATAACAAACACAATTCACCTCTTTAGGTCTTATTGGACTTCTTGTCCATATAGCTTTCGAGTTTTCAATGAGTGTAACCATATAATTTTGTTCTTTCCTATTTTTTTAATGTCTACATTCCTTTATAATTTGGAATCCTCATCATCGAAAGGACACTTTGAAAATATTAAAGAAAATATCATGAGCAACATTATTCACATGTATATTTTATAAGACGTCCTCATATGAATCACTTTCTATTTAAGAAATATTAATTCATCAAACTAATCTCCTTTTGAGCCATATTTACATCCATTTATTAAATGTAAACATCAAACTTATGAAGTAAATATGCTTATATGACATATTTATATTCATCTACTAGATGCAAATATCAAATTTATTTTCTTCAGGAAATGTATACATTTGGAACTCATATTTCTGCAAGAAATATTCATGCCTCTACGAATATTCATATATTTTTATTTATTTTGTTATTTCTCTCTAAGAATTTTAAATATTTCTTCCTCTTATAAGAAGTTATGTTCTTTGATTTGATCGGTCAATCATATTTTAGATGTCACAAACTATTTGCGCATTATATATATTTATTTATACATGATTAATCTTGTGAACTCTTCCGACTATTTTTCATTTGATTTTTTTAGACAATTTTAATTTGTTTTTAAAAAATCTCATTTTCTTATGTTTGGTGGATAAAAATAGTAAGAAAATTTTTGAAATATTTTCCGGCCTAACAATTTTTTTCATCAAAATTTTTTTTAACTTAGACAGTTCATAAAAAAAATTTGTACATTAATTTAAAAAAATAACTATCTATGACTAACTTTTATTTAATTTTTTTTTTATGTCTCATCAAATAATTATGAGAAAATTTTTTCAACAATATTTTCTTGAAAAAAATAATAGTTTTTCAAGAAAAAATTTTTTAGCAACTAAACATACCCTTAATTTCTTCTTTCTTTATATTTATTGAGATTGTTTTAAATTAACTTTTTTGAAAATTATACTCTACCACCATAGCTTTTTTTTCTTTTTCTTTTTTTATTTCTAAGGCATAAGAGTAGAAACAAAAATGAATATTCAAATTTAAAATATATGTAAATAGAGAAACACTTGTCCATTTTTCAAACCAAGCGGGAATGTTCATATTTGAACTGATGCCTATTATTATTAACTCTCTACCCAACACCACCTTTAAAGAGGCTTAGATTAAGTTGCTTACTATATTTTAAACTAAAATAAAAGGAAAATTTTGAAACCTTGCTTATATTTTTGAAATGGTCAGTAGCTAAACAAGTTTGTATATTTTCAGAAGATATTAGTATGTTGCTAGGAAAGGGGGAAATTGAATGTTCCTAATAATTTAAAGTTTTAATTTGTTAACTACCAATAATACATAAAAAGTCATACAAAACGTAACATAGTTCAACTTTTGACTTTAATACTTACTACTGTTTGTAAAAATTGATGCTTTCACGCCAGCTATCAAAACTGTCACTACACCAAAAGAGGGAATTAGCTACAAGAGGGAATTAGCTACAAATTTTTTAGCTATAAAAGTTATTTCGTAACTAAAATATATGTTTAGCCGTGAAGTTTAGATTTTGAAGCTTATAGTTATATGCTTTTAGATTCAAATTTCATTTTGCAGCTAAAAAGTATAGTTAGCTACATGTAAGTTTCTTATTTGTGAATTTAAATCATTATCACATATTGGCAAAATCTAGGAGCATGTCTATTGCATATGAATTAAAATATTTGAAAGTTAGAAAGATAATAAAGAAAATCAAAAGGTTAAGATTTAGTAAATAGAGGTTTTTAAATGTTTTATATTTAGAGTACAGTTAAATGATATCTATTTTTTTTTTTTTTTATAAAACCCAAATTTTTGTTGCCATTTACAGTATATATTTTTTTAAAAAAAGTTAAATAAAAGGAAAAAGTAAAAATATCATAGTTAATTTGTATAATATTTTATTCATATCCTTTTATTTTTTCTTCTTTATTAAATCATAAATGAGAGATTTCACTTAATGTAATTTTTTTTTTATATGTTTGAACTCGACATGTAGGATAGCAATTCGTGTCTTCGTATCATAAAGAAGTTATATTATATATTACTTCAATTTATTTGTTAGTCATGTCATAATATGCAAACTAAAATTTGACTTATTTATTAATTGTATTATATTTATATTCTTATATAGCTTACTTAGGGCATCCCCAATGGGGGTATATTGAGCGCCTACCTGACGCTCAATATACACCCCCTGTATCAAACGTCCGTTGTTGGGCGTCTGACACAGGGTTTATTCATCGAGCGCTCAGTGAAATATATTTTTTATTTTTTTTAAATTTCAGGCGTTGCAGTTGCAGCGCCCATAACTATATATATATATAATTATTTAAAATAATTAGTTTTTAACTGTATTAAATAATTTAAATAAAATAAAAATATATTTATTTTTAATTTATAAAATAAAAATAAAAAATTATTTTAAGTTAAAAAAATATTTTCAAAATTTTAATAATTTTAAGTTAAAACAAAATTTACATTACTATAAAAAATAAAAATAATTTTGTAAAATGAGTAATTTTTTTAAATTATATATAATTATAAATAAATCATTATTTTTAAAAATAAATAATATATATA
>JAJIYU010014690.1:0-13077 GCA_030144865.1 Tinospora cordifolia
GAAGGAGATTCTTGTAGTCTATTATCCCATCTGAATTATTATTGAAATGAGTTGTCACAAGGTAAGAACTCCACAGAACAGCCTTATTTGATGAACTGTGTTTGCATGCATAGGGTTGATATGAATATCTTAGCCTAGGTTTAGATGTATTTGAGCTCATTTTAGTTTTCGCAGTGTGATTGCAATTGTGGGAATTTTTAGATACCCTATGTGCTGCAACTTCTGTGGAGTTGCTTAAAAATATGTTTTCCTAAAAAATTAAAAATTTACTAGGCAGAAATCTGGTTCCTATTCTTGCTAATGCTTGACTTAAATGGAGACTCTGTTGTTTGATTTAAGAAGCCTTATCATCCTCCAAGTATCAGTTATTGGGGCCTTTATGACCCTTATATCCCAGGTTACAGAGTCAAAATAGCAAACTTGTAGCATTTTTTTTTTTTTGTTTTTTTTTTGGTTGAAATAGAAACATATATTATAATAAGAGAGGATTACAAAATTCCGGATGAGATATCTGGGCTTTACAAACCAGTACAACTTTCAAAAGTCTGTAAAATATTCCTTCTGTTTTTTACCCATTCACCAAGTGAGTACCCTAGACCTAGCTTTGTACAATGAATCCAAGTAGCAAAAAGGTTGTTAGACCGCTCCCAAACCATCCTTTCTGTCTTGATCTTGTTAGAAAATATTCTTTGATTCCTTTCTTCCCAGATCACATACCTCACTACCGCTAGAATTGTCTTCCTGTAAGGTTTTAGAGTTGACATGATTCTGTTTTCTGGAAACTGAAACAGATTGTCTCTGGATGGTGATACAAAACTGCTGTTGACTTTGCTCCATTCCCTCCACATATACTTCACTAGATTACATTCAGTTAGAAGGTGTACAGTCGATTCCTCGCTCCTCCTGCACAAAAACTTGTAGCATTTTGGATGAAGTATTTGAGAAGAACACAAATGACGTTTTCCATTTTGATGTGATTGGATTCCATAATTCATGAAATTACTACGTGAATAACCTAAAACCTGGTAAACCCTGACAGTTTAGTGCTGCAACATGGGATCTCTGGAAGCTGATATGTGTGTGCGATATTGTTGCATATTATCTTTCCTTTTTCGCACTTGTACATATTGGAGTTTTTCTTGTCAACGTTGCCCTATCATTTTGCTCTGTTGTTGTTATTTGTCAATTGAACATTTTTTCGCTTTAGAAAGAACTAAAGGAAGAAAAATAAATGGGGGAGAGGGAGAGAGACGTGCCAGTATGACCAATATTGATCAAACCCCTTCTCCTATCGTATGTACATTAATTACATAATGTAAAATGTCTGAAAGAATCCTTTCATCTATTTCAATCATCATGTAATGAAATGCACCCACAATACATAATTAAGGATAATTAAACTATTCTAAACTATTTCTAACAACATGCTTGTATATATTTTTCTCTTTTCCTTGCATCTGTTTGTATCATATGGATTTTCCATAGCGGCCATCCATATTTATTTATTGTTTTCTGAATGCAGTTTCTGTTCAATGGAAGCGTTTGTCTACTGTTAATGAACCTCCACCTGCTAGAGCATACCATTCTATGACTTGTATTGATTCGCGGTATCTTTTATTTGGTGGCTTTGATGGGAAATCTACATATAGTGAGATGTGGTGGTTGGTGCCTGAAGGTAATTATTGAGTTTGATTATGGATTTTTCATCAGTTGTATGCGCAACTGAAATTCATCATTTTTTTTAATCAATTATCTTTGTTAGCCTACTTGGTTAATTGATTTAAAGGGTGAGGTAATATTACAGCTGCTTTAATACAACACAATTAGCCACGGGCTTAATTAAATAAATCAATATTGGGCCTATTTGTTGCTGAGTCAAGTTTGTATCTTATTGCTTTAGCAAAAGCTGTAAGAAGTTTTAAAGATGGGCTATTTAAAGTATGTTTGCCAAAACATTTTTTTTTATCAGTCATTTGGCAATGTTAAATTCTTTTCTGCATTATGAATACTTGCATAATAATTTTAATTGCCGAAATAGTTTGAAAAAGCTGGGGTAGACCAGTTATTTTTTTCTTAAATCACCAGAACCAGTTTGTTTAACTAGAATAAACTTTTACATGTGTGACAATTCTGTTTTTGATCAGAGGGTTATTAGGCAAGCCAGTAGAGGACTTCTCAATGCCCATGGAAGTTTATTTCTTCATTGGAGCAACAGGTGGTGGACCACATTTGTTGTAGAGTTGGCAATGGGCATTTTTTTCTTTTTTTTCTTTTTTTCTTTTGAGAGGATCTAGTGTTGTCAAGCAGAAATATGTAGCTATGTGGGTGTAAGACAGAATATAAAAATAAAAATTAGCAACACCCACTTATAGCTCCTAGGCGTCTCGGCGTCACCTAGGCAAGGGCTAGTCAATGGCTTGACAATGTTGGGTGCATCCATACTAGCATAGAGATTTCCCAATCCTTATAACCTGCCCATAGGGAGAAATTGTCCGGTCATGCATTTCGTTAATTATAAGGCTTTGGTCAATCAATCCTTGTCTCGAAACCTTCACTTTCACAAAGACCATACAGATAGAGAACTCGCAGATATTCCAACAATGTTAAATTGTGTAACTAAAGTCGGAGCTCTCTTCCTTGTGCGACTCCTTTTCTTGGATGTTTTGCCTTAATGACCTCTCTATTACAAAATCTTTCTTTGACTCATTATATGCAGCTTTTGTTAATATTCTCTTTCCTTTAGCTAATGTTATTTGGCAAGTCAAAGCTCCTACTGATATTAGGTTTTTGGAGTGGTTAATTGCTCATAAAAGCATTACTACATATGATTCTCTTAAGAGACAAGCTCCTAAGTGGTTCATTTCGTCCAGTGTTGCCCACTATGTACTGCAGCGGGGGAGAGTATTGGTCACTTGTTCTTTGAGTGCAGGGTGGATAAGGACATGTGGTGTTAGATGGTTTGCTTATTTAGGGGGTTGTGCTACCTGGGGATGTGGGGATGCACTCTCTTTTTCACACATTCCACCCCTATCACAGGCTGAGAAAGGCTCAAGATTGATTGCTTTCTATGTTGCTATCTGGACTATTGGCTAGATAGGAACACTAAGGCATTTCATGACTGGAGGATAGTAGAGGACGTTATAAAACACCAAAGTTAAGGAACACCTATTTTTGGGTGGATTCTAAATTTGAAGGGCTGTCTATCCTAAGTGAGAGGCTGTAATTTTTTTTAATCATTAATAAGGGTGTGATCATAGGATGTACTTTTTTTAATCATTAATAAATATAAATTGTGTTTCTTCCAAAAAAAAAAAAAATGATTGCTTAAGAAAATGCAAATCACGGTTTCTATTGACCATGCAACATGAACATAACGATGCACCCTTGTTTTCCCTAGATCTAGGCAAAAGTACCATCATGAACATGCAAGGTTAAAGTGATGGCGACTGAAGTGTTATTGCTAGTTCTTGTTTCCAAGTTTAGCATTTCTAACTAGGGCAACTGTTAAATCTTTCTGCCTCGTGGCATGATTATACTTTGTTTGCAGACGATCCTATTGCAAAGCGAATGCACGTCTCTCCAAATAATCTTTTAGACAGTAAGGATGTATTGGTAGCATTTGATTCAACGGAGTCTGCACTCAAGGTAACAATGACTATGCATATACATATCTACCAGTTTTATCTCATAAGCATGCAAATTGAGTGATTTTCTTAAGTCTGTTTTAATTTGTGACTCTTGTCAGTATATTCAAGTAATAGTATATATGCTTCCATGTAGGTGTGAGCAATTGATTATAAAACATTAAAACTTACTTGTGTTGTCAAATATAGCATTATTCTCATGGTCATTCATATGATACACATCTAAGAATGTTGTTGTTGGATCCTTTCTTTACCATTTAACTTGTGGCACAAAATGAGATTGCACATTGGACCGCCTATGCCTCTCTTTAATAGTCAGGGCAGCTGTACTGTTGCATGCTATGCTATTGGATATGAAATCTGCATATACGTTATTCATATATGATTTCAGTCATTTTTTTAGAGCTTCAGGTTTTCTCAATTTTTTGTGCTTTTCTTCTTAGATATGGCTTTCTCTTTGTTTTATTTGTTTCTTGTTTTTTATCAGTCTTCTTCAATTCTTCTAAATATATTTAATGTGAAAGAATTCATGAAAATGGGAATTGGGATGACAGTGTGTTGGGAAATTGGATTGGGGTTCAAGATGTGATGTATTAGTGGTGGATGTAGGTTTGTTTGTAGCTTTACCGTGATGAGCTGGAGTAATGTTGTGATGGGAGGTATTGTATTGGTTGGGTAATTGGTGGTTAAATCTGAATGGTGATCAACTTTTCTTTGGGTGTGAGGGGCTGAGATTGTTATATTGGAGGCTATGACGTTGGTTTGTGGTGAATTTGGTGATCATAGCGTTGGTTGGTGGGTCACGATAGTGTTCTGTTTGTTGTGATGTAAGTAACGTAGTCATGGCCTTGGAGTTGAGGAATGTGATTAATAGTGTTCTGTTGTTGTGATGTAAGTAACGTAGTCATGGCCATGGAGTTGAGGAATGTGATTCTGAAGAAATTGATTATGGAAACATGGTCATCTCCTTTGCCTAACACTCTATTGGATTAGTTAATCTAATTAAGCAAAGTAATTTTGGCTCCTGTTCATGACCTTGCTTAACTGCCAAAAGTAAGGACTTTGATTTTTAATTAAGTAATTAATTTATTTATTTTTTGTATTATGTCCATATATTTGATGGATGGATAATTAATGATTCATTTGAAGGCTGATTTATGAACTTACATATCTTTTCCAGGAAAGCCCGAAGAAGGAATCAATATTTTCTGAATTACAGAAAAGGTTAGAAATTTTAGTTGCACCTTCATCTGAGCCTCAGATCATACAAGAATTAGATGACAAAGAATTGCTAGAACTGTCAATGAAACTGACCAGATTGCCCATTGATAAAAATGAAACATGTGTTCAGGTAGTATATGCAATTGAAAAATCTTGATTTGGGTTTCTTCTCTGCCATTATTTTATACTATGGAAGAATTATGGTGGTGCAGGTGGTTCGTGACCATTGGTTGAATTCTTCACCAAGCTCATTTCCGCTTGGAGAGCTAGGTCCTTTGCTTCGTGACTACAGACGCATGATTGCCCGCCATCATTTGTAAGCATTGGCTTGTATGCTGGATTGCTCTTTTTTTTTTTTTTTTTGTCCCTTTATTTCCTGAATGCTCACATTATATGTTGCTGGTGGCTCTTCTCATTACTGCTGCTGATGATACTAGCTTAAAATTGTTGAAAAAGAGTGCTTATACCTCTGTTTTCGAACGCTTTTGTGGAATAAAAACTTGAACTTCTTGTCCACCAGCTAGCATATTGAACTATTTGGAAGAATTCTTTTTGGTTCATAGTCAGGAAAAGTTGCTACATTATCTTTTGTTCCCTTTAAACGTACTTTGTTGTAGTAATAAATGGAAGACAGGGAAATTCAATAGATATTGATGGGTTTGGCAGATTGTTGCCTTGGCATGACAATTCTCTTTGGCAAGAGGTGTCAAAATTGTGCAAGATAATGTGCAGATTTCCCATCTTCAACATATGGATGACATTATCTTCTTCTTTGAAGGTGTGGAGGAAAATATTGTGCATGGGCTGAAAATTCTCTTTGGTTTTTGTGAGACCTCTGGGTTCAAGGTGAATTTCTCCAAAATGCAGATGATTGATCTCAATATCCATCCAAACTCCCTGTTATACCTTGTAAATAGAATTGGGTGTCCTGTTGGTTGTTGGCTTGTGAGGTTCTTTGGGCTTCCTTTAGGAGGAAATCCACTACCACTTGATTTTTGGTCCCTGGGTCTCTTGAGAATTTTTTGAGGTTAGATGAGTAGAAGAGAGCCTTGTTATCAAAAGGTGGAAGGTCGGCACTGATTCAAGTGCCCTAGCAGCAATCCCTGCTTACGTTATGTCCATATTTAGAATGTCTGCGTTCATTGCTACAAGGATTGAGAACTTCAGGATTAGAGTTATGCACTTGATGCACACAAGCAAGCTGTTGCTCTTGATGCACTTGATCGATTAGAGTCATCTTCAAAAGCCTGTTAAAATGTGGGGGCTTGGTAGCTTTGCAGAATTTTGCACGTTGTAGTAAATGGGTCGTGGTTCTTGGAGAATCCTCATTTATTATGGGCCAGGATCATCAAAAGTTGTCATGGAAGTTTATCCTTTGCAGGAGGTGGTTGAAGTATTATTTATGATAATGTTCACCACAAAAAATTATCTCGTCTTGGGCTTGACAAATGGAACCACATTTGGAGTTAGAAGTGGGTGATGGTGAAAGATTTCTTTTTTGGGACAGATGGTTGGGGGTGTTAAACTGGCTGAGAAGTTCCCACATCTTTATCATCATCTTTCTTTGTAATTAATCAATTATTTGCTTCTTTTTTTCTATCCCCGAAAGCCCTTCACAATCTTCCTCCTAATTTTTCCAAATTTCTTGGAATCTTCACCTTTTTAAGGGTTTAATGAATCGTGAGCTGCTAGAAATTGATTCTCTTCAATGTTTGCTGTCTATTGTAAATTATTAGACGTGATTGTTGTCCCTGGAGATTAAAACCGTCCAAAGCGTTTTCAGTTAAGTGCTATATGGTTGCGTTTATCTTCATTATCTAGCTTTCACAATATTATTCATTTATGGGGGCATATGTCTGGCTAAAGTTAAGGTGTTTGGGTGTGCATTGTTCCATAAAAAATTGAATTCAAGTGACAGGTTACATAAAAGTTGTTGAATTGGTATATTTTCTGCAGTTGATGGGTATTATGCTGCCGGGATGGGGATTATATGGATCATATTTTGTTCTCATGCTCTTCGGCCAGTAGTCTATGGTGGAGGTTTTGCACCTTCTCAGATTTAATATTGATCATATTCTCTTCACGATGTCCTGTTGGCTGGCTAGCTCTACACATTTATCTTTGTATGAAAAAGGGGCTTGTTGGAATGCTTTCTTAGCTAGACCTTTGGGCATTATGGTTGGTGTGAAATAGTAGGCCTTTTCTAAAATTCAGTTTGTGGGAGTGATTAGTAGGCTTTTTCATGTTATTTCTAATATTCAATTGTTTAGGCTTTTTCATGATATTTCTAATATTCAGTTATGAGAGGTGATTACATTATTGGTGAGTCTTTGTATCTAAGTGTCACCTCTAGCAACAGCTTGCACGGTTTCCGAGTGGATGGGGATAAATGTATGTGGTTATAGGTCATGGTAATTACATGTGGCTGTTGCTTAGATTTTGACAATGCAGATGGATTAATTCATTCTGGTGTATATGTACTTATTAATATAATCATTTCTTGTTTCCTTCACTAAAAACATTGAGGTTTGGTTGTCCAATTGAACCATTGATAACTTGTTTATAGTAGTTCTGAAGTTCTGTTGTCCTCTTTGTTTTTTTTTATATTATTATTGTTGTTGTTGTTTATAAACTTGATCAACTGAGAATTTCATGTTGAAAGTGAATTTTCACTACTCCATTGGTTCATGTCTTTGCAGTTATAGTTGCTTACAAATTGCTATCCTGATTGGATTTGTCTTTCTGGGTAAATTATTATTAATGAAAAAATTTATGGTTTGTAAATCTATGGAAAAACAGTCAATCCAAACCAAATGTAACCTAATAAGTTCAGTTTGATTCTGGCTTTTGGTAAAAAGCTGAACCATACGCATCCTGGAGACAATACGTCGCCTTACAACTTCAGGTCAATTGATTATATTTTTAATTCTTCTTAACTGTATATATATTGAGAAGAAATGAAAGGATGGTATTATAGTTTGTGCTTTAGAACACTTTTGTACTATCTTTATTGATTTATGAATGAAATGTTTGTTCTTCCTTAAAAAAAGCATGGTATCGTAGTCAACTTTTAAGAATCTATTCATGAACTTCACATAGTTAAGAGTAATTGTATCATTCCTCTTCTTTGGATTAATTATATGGCTATGTTTTGGTTGTAATTATAACAGAGGCCAAAATGGATCTGATTCATTACCGATAAGTGGGGAGCATGAGCGGCTAGTTTACCATTTTTATCATGTTAAGAGCGCTTCTGAGGTATGTTAATGGGGTTTCGTCGTATGGTGCAGATATCAATCTTATACATGCCTAGTTGCTATTTTTTGCAATTAATACAAATTGAACCTATTGCATCTGCACTTCCAAATATAAGTAATTGTATCTTGAGAAGTGTCTTCCTTATTTCAAGCAAAGTGAAATGATTTAACAGAGAGATAGGGATTATGTATAAGCGTACATTTATGACAATCTTGATGGTAATAACTGCAATATAATGGTTAATTAGATAGATCTTGATCCTTGTGTATTTCTAGACACCAGAAGAGCAAATGGCACGGTGCCTAGGGATCCTCCTGCATGATGAACAAGAGGATCAGTGAACTGCGAACTATTTTCTGTTTCCAAATTTACACGCTGTGTTTCTAGACTGCTTCTACTACAGTTCTTGCTTCTGTTTCATGTTTGTCTCCCATTGTTGAAATTTTTACCCTGTGCTCTTGTTTTTGCCATGTTTCCTACTTCTGCTCTTGCTGTCTCAGTTGCGCATGGGCGATATTCCAAATTTGCTCTCAGAATACGAACTGCTTCTATCAACAGTGGACTACATCCATGTAAAGGAATGATACAAGAATTCAGCTCCTGACTATGAAGTAGTCTTGTATGAGTTTCTTCCTGTTTTATCTATTGGGTCCCTACACTAGTACAGTACTCGTTCTTCTGTATTTTTGCTCTAATTTTACAAAAAAAATTCTTGGAACATAGATATTTGTCCAAATGTTTATTGTAATTCTAATTTAGTGTGTACTAGAGGATTTGCAGTTGTTTTAGCTGATGTTCTGTAAAAAATTAGATGGCATTTTTATTGAATCTACAGAAAACTCTCCTATCCATGAGACCCGATTTCTTGTATTGACACAAACCCCATTAATATGTTTCTGCACTTTGTTAATGTGTTTAATAATCACATATTGCACTTTAATTCAGCCAGTAAGTTGTAAAATTTCAGATTTTAGGTTGATGGTGCGCCATTGAGCAATGAACTTATGCAAATTCCCACAACTAGAGAGACAATATTATCAGTCAAAGTTCCTATTCCAGAGGGCATTTTCTATCCTAACATCCACATTAACCCTCCATAAATAGAAAATAAAATACACAAGAAAGCAATAGACCCAAACCCAAGAAAGCAGTGACAACACAAAGTCATTAATCTTTCATACAAAGTACATTAATGATCATTCATCAACATTAGCAAATCTCAATGTAGCGAGTCAATGTTCTTGCTGAGCTCCTCCAGTTTCTTCATCCTCAGTCTCTCACTTTCAGCTACCAGCTACAAGAAGTCCAAAAGTAATGAAAAGATTAGCAAAATTGAAATCTATTGATTTTTACATTTTTTTTTTTTTGTATCTTCTCTCTTTTTGGCTTGGTTGAATCCTTACCTCCATTAATTTGGTAATTAGCTGGGCTTTCTCTTTGTTCTTTTCATTGAAAGCTTCAAGAGCTTCTTTGTATTCCTTCTCCTGAAACCAAAATAAATCCAATCTTGTTATTCAAAATTCTTCTACTCAAACATAAAACAAAAACAATAAATTAATTCTGATGACATTTTTATCACGTAGGCCATTTGAATTGATGTTCTCACCTTCTTCTGGCAACTCTGGCCAAGTGGTTTTAGCTCGCGGTTAACTAAATCAATCTTCTTGCGAACAGCTGAAACTTCTTTCCTCATTGGATCTGTCAATGCTTCAAGCTCCTACCATAATTTTTATTTTGTTTTCAGAACAAAACCATTCGGAAAGTCTACATTTGAAAACTAAGAATTGGAAACTGGTACTACAATTCCATGCACATCAACACATACTTATCATGTCTAGGAAGAGCAAAGAGAAGCCACAAAATTAAAGACAGCCATCCACACAATAATAAAAGTTGAATCATCAAATCTTAATTACCTAGATTTAATGAATACCCACTTCTGAAAGTCGCATATGTGATATTTTTTAGCAGGAAAAGGGCTTTTGAACCTAAACATGACTCAAAATTTAAGAGCTTTTTTTTATTTTTTTATTTTTTGGCACTTGTGCAGGAAAATTGAAGTGGGTTTTATTTTTTTGGACTTACTTCTCGAATTACGGCCAAGCGCCTTGTTTCTTCCTCAGCTCGAGTCAACTGGGCCTTAACCCTTTCCCTAACTTCCATCTTCTTCCTCTCAATCTCTTCTTCCTTTGCCCTGAAAGTTGTAAGTGCGGATTTTGACCATTCTTCTTCCTTTTCCTCGATGTTTTGGCTCTCAACTCTCTGAATCTGTGACTGTTGTTGCTGCTGTTCCAACATCTGCTTCTGTGTTTGCATCTCTTCTTGCCTTCACAAAAAACCCTCCTCCTCTTCCTTCTTCTTCCTTCAAATTCTCTCTTCTGTTTCTTTTGCTTCTTTTTACTCTCTTTCTTTGCTTTAGAATGATGGGTCTCTTTTCTTTTCTTTTCTTTCGTGCCCCTATTGCAGGTGCTTATAAACAAGGCCTCAGGCTTCAAAGTTATCATTCTATAGCTACCTGGCTTTTATTCTTTATTATGAAAAAAATTGCAAAAAAAGCAAAAGTTGAAATGACAGAAATGCTTCTCATTTTCCTTAATTAAGTTGGTAATTAGTCTGTCTTTTTATTTTTTATTGTTGAACTTGAATTTGTTTATTTATTTACAAATCATCTGAAAAATTATATTTCCCACCTCTTCATCATATTTGACTAAGCAACTACTGAATAAGTAATTATGCTGTCAGTTTTTTTTTATTTTCTTTTTTCCTTTTTGACTTATTTATATTAGATGAATTAATTACTATTGATTAGCGTGTTTTGCAACAGTTGGTATGATTTAGTTTCAGCTAACACAACCGTTTCTTTCATACAGGTTAACTGACGCAACCAACCAACCAATTATTTTATTGCATAAAAAAATATAAGTATCAAGATCAAAATATTTATGCTTTCTCAGACAGAAACAATGATAATAGAAAGTGGGTAGTTCAAGAAAATCTGCCAGGCGTTAGGACTATATATATATATATAGTGACACTTTTTAATTTGTAGTAGTATTTTATTTAAATCCCACCCTACCATTATAATTTTTATTTTTAAACTATCTCCGTCTAAAGATATGGATTTTTGGGCGGCTAGATTATCACAACAGCTTGACGTCTAAATCAATTTATATTATTTTATAGCTCATTAATAGTATTTAAAGAAAACTCAAAAATATATGAACAATAAATTTATAATAATATAACATTTCGCACTGTTCCATCATTTTCAGATGCTTGGATCCGTTGTATGATATTAATAGTTGTACAATATGCATGTGAGAGGCTGTTTTGGACTCATGTCTGATACTTCATATTATCTTTAAAAAGATTTATTTTCAGGACTTGTGAGAGGGTGAAAGGAAGAGAAAAAGAAAATACAGAAGGTATAGTAAGTATAGAGGACGTTGTGCTTTGTGTGGAAGTCTTGTCTTGTGGTGTCTTGCAGCGGCCACTGAACCATTCACAGCCAAGTAAAAAAGAGAAGGCGTAAAGGCCAAGGCAAATGCTGCAGAAAAGGCAAAATGAGTAGCTTTCCAACTTGGACTTCAAATTTATTGAAGGAATCTTTCAATTTCTCTCTTTCTTTATTTATTTATTATTTTTATACACGTTTTCCTTTAATTTTATTTTCCTCTTTAATCGCTTAATCACACTTTAAACACGACCCTTTCAACGAAGCATTCAAATCTTCCACTTAATATGACTCCTTCCCATTCCCTCCTCACTGTTTCATTTTTTATGGGTCCCTTTGGCCACTTTATAAATAAATAAATAGATAAAATATAAAATCTTATCAGCAAAATCATTATAAAATCTAACTTGGTTTCAATTAATGAATCTTGCTTATCCGCTGCTATTCATTTAAAAAATTTCGGACATTTTTTTTTATTTAAATTATAATGTTTAAAATATTTAAATATATGAAGTAATTTGATTAGATTGTAACTTTAGCATAAGGTTATGATGGTGTTGATGAAGGAAGTGCACTTTCAGGCCAATTTGAACGTTTCACACCGCAATGCTTCTGTTCTGTGGGGCACTTGAAATGAAAGCGCTGTTCATAATGAGTGAGCTGCTTTTGAACCACAGTTGGGCTTGCAACATTCAAATGTGCCTTGGATTCTGCAAATTAATATTACAAAGATATAAATATATAAAATATTAAGTAACTGTTGTTGTTATTTTATTTTCCTTTATTTTACTATAATGATAGGATTTATAACTATGAGGTAAAAAGGTGATGCTAGGTAAAAATTTTTACCCTTTTACTAAATTATTATAAATGTTATAATTGTGAAAATATAACTATAATAATTAATTTAATATTATAGTTATATTTTAAACAGCACTTTCCAGCTTATAATTCTAAGGATGATAATAAACCCTACAACTTAAAAAAATAAAATGTCGTTGGAAGTTGGCAAAAGGGCATTTGGTACTTTGTTGATTTCCTTGCTTGTTCCTCAGTTCCTGTGCTGTCTGGGTCTCATGGGTTTGTGACTTTGGTCTAAGGAGGGTCCATCATCTATGTGTATGCTGCAACCTCTCTCTTTGTCTCTCTCTCCTTTGAAATTTGTGGCTTCTTAACCAAAATTATGCTGAAAATAATAAATAATCTAGTACCTATTTCAAAATTAAAAGGAAAACGTTAAGGTCAATGGAGGTTGTATCGCCATCACCATTGCTAGCTAATTACTATAAAAATAATAAAAAAAATTATGAGAAGCAAATAAAAAAAATACAATATAAAAAATGCTGTGTAACTGTATAATTTTATTAATTACTTAAGGGCCAAATTTCAGTATTTATTAAAATAGTTTATGTTATTTATTTAAAATAACTATTTTTAAATAATCAGTTTTGAATCAACTTTTATCAATTTCTCATGTCTTGATTACAACAAAATTACTTT
>JAJIYU010014691.1:0-13074 GCA_030144865.1 Tinospora cordifolia
ACAATTGTTGTTGTTGTTCGTGCTCACAATCGTCGTTTTGCTGCTGCCTTGTCTTTGTTTCCTCTTTGTCTCTGTTTGCTCGCACACACGCACGCACGCTCGTTGATTTTTTTTCCACCGCCGCTGGACGTTGTTCTACTATCTATTTCTGCTACACCGATATTCTGCTCCTGTCGGTTTCTATTTTGCTCTGCTCATCCCCTGTGCTGCTCACTGCCACTAAATCTACCGCCACATCATTGTGCTCTTCTTTGCTTATCGATCGCACTGTTGCATCACCATGATCTTCTTTGTTGGTCGATCGCACCTCAGACTTCCATCATTGTGTCATCTTTGTTGGCCGATCGCACCTCAGACCTGCATCACCAGATCGCCGCCCCTATTGAATTTTTTTTTGATCGCTGCCCCTACTCCTGCCAATCTCCGCCGATGCTCAGCCGCTGTTGCTCCAACGCTGCTGCCCATCGTCGCCCCCGCTGAATTTTTTTCGTACCCCTACAGATTGCTGGCCAATCACCCCTACAACTTGCTGGCTAATCACCTCTACAGATTGTTGGTCAATCACTCCGTAGACTGCTAAATTTTTTGGTCGTTGATCGCTGTCGTTGGACTATTGTTGACCACTCACCATTGTTTTTATTGCTTCTTATCACAATCACCATTATTGTTCACTGCTCAGCTACTGTTGTTGAACTTTTGAATGTTGCTGCTCGTTGCTTCACTGCTGCTCATTTTATCACTATCTCACCGGTTTAGCCTAGTGGGTCATTGGTTTGTGCATCAGTTTTTGCTCTCTTCCTCTGCTTGTGCTATTTGGATTGACTTGTTGTCTTTCCTCTGTTGATCCAGCTACTTGAGTTGTTCGTGTTCTCATTCTTGCCCTATATCACAGAAATATATATAATGGATTCACGCAACAATATTATTCGTCTTATTGATACTACTTTAAATGGGACAAATTATAACATTTGAGCACAACAAATGTCCATATTTCTCACAGGTCGTCGAATGTGGCGTTATATCATCGGAGAAAAGCAAGAACTTGTACAAGGTACTACTGAGACTGACGCTGAGTTTGAAGAATGGCACGAAGTTTGGGCAAGCACTCACTGTAAGATTTTATCCTGGATAATCAATACCTCTGTGCCATCTATTTAGATTCTTTTGCCAAAATTTCGTAATGCTCAACTTGCATGAAATTTTTTGGCCAACCAATATAATTGCTTGAATGATTTAGCCCTTCAATATGAGTTGGAATTTCGGTTACAACATTTGCGACAAGCACCAAGTCAATCAATTTTAGACTATCACTCACAAATGAGTGCTTTACGAGATCAATTATCTCAAGTTGATCCAGATATCACACATCCCGCGTCTACTAAAGCTTTTCAATCATATCGGGATCGTCGTCAATTCAGTCAATTCATGATGGGTATTCAAGATGATTTTGAACATGGCCCTGTTTCTCTTCTTCATTGAACTCTTCTTTTGACACTTGAAACTGCACTTACCGAATTAATCTCAGAAGAAACACTTCATGCTGCTAAACTTAGCATGACCTCTGACCAGGTCTTAGTAACCTCTACTCCCTCTCTAGTTCCTGAACAAAAGATTTCTGCTGCTGTTTCAAAAGTACCAAGGAAAGGAAGAACAAATTTACTGGGCAATGTTATAAGTGTGGCTATTTTGGACATCGTGGTTTTGAATGTAGACGCTCAAGAAACGATCCGACTAAAATAAATAATTCTAGTTGCATTGTTGCTTCTACTGTCTCTGCTGCACTAAACACAATTGAAGCACCCACTTTGTCTTTTGCTACAGCTGATCTTGAGACACTCGTGCAACAAGTTCTATCTAAAGCACCCACTGCTCTTTTTGTTCAAACAGGTAATACCTCACCTTGGTTTATTGACTCTACTTGTTGCAATCACATGACCTCCAATATTTCGTTAATTTCACATAGTAACGATAATCCACCTATTTCTACTATCTATACTGTTGATGGATCAAATATGTCTATTAGTCATACTGGTACTATCTTCACACCCAATCTCTCTCTTTCTAACACACTTGTTGTTCCAAAATTATCACTTAACCTCCTTTCGATTGGCCAACTTGTCAAAATGGCTTTATTTTAACCATTTCTGACAAAGGATGTGACATGCAGGATTAGAAAATGGGGCGCCTGATTGGGACCAGGTGTAAAATTGGTCGTCTTTTTGAACTTCCTTCTCTATATGTACCTTCTTTTGCTCCTTTTATTATTGCGTCTATTTATACTTGTAGTTTATGGCATTCACGCCTAGGACATGCATCTTTGTCTCGAATTAAAACTTTAGCTTTTACTAGTTGTTTAGGCCAAGTCAATTTTGAAAAAATTGAGTGTATTCATTGTCAACTAAGCAAACAAAGCGTCTTACCCTTCAATAAAAGTGAATCTATTTCATCAGCCCCTTTTGATCTCATCCACTCTGATATCTGGGGTCCTGCTCCCATACCTACTAAGGGTGGATCTTCGATACTTTGTGATCTTTATTGATGATTTCTCTAGATATACTTGGTTATATCTCTTAAAAGATCATTCAAAATATCTTGATGTTTTTCTTTCCTTTCAAAAATGATTCACACTCAATTTGGGATAGACATCAAAATTTTTCATGGTGATAATGCCCAGAATACACATCTACTGTTTTTTTTTTTGAAACTCTAAAGAGTAGTGGGACTTTATACCATCAATCATGTCCATATACCTCTCAGCAAAATGGTCATGCTGAATGAAAAGATTGACACATCTTGGATACTGTTCGATCTCTTCTCCTTTTCATTAAATTATTCGAACATATTTGGGGAAAAGCTACACTCACTGCCATCTACACTATTAATCGTATCTCATCCTCTACTATAGCTGGTCAAACTACATATGCAATCTTATATGGGAAAACACTTGATTATTCTGTATTAAAAACATTCGAATGTGCATGTTTTGTCTTACTACCCTCACATGAACGTTCCAAGTTGGAACCTTGTTCACGTCTCTGTTGTTTTTTCGGTTATGGCATTGAATATAAGAGCTACTGTTGCTATGATCCCATTGCACAAAGACTTCGTATATCTCGCCATGTGCAATTCTGGGAACATCGGCCATTTATGTCTCTGTCCACAATATCCCCATCACCTCATTCCTCCTTCTTGTTCATTGATTCTGACTCTGATGTAGGTGAAGCAAGCTCATCAAACTCCAACTTATCTAACGGACCTAATATGCCTGTAACGACGGTTGATCCAATCAATACATCACCTGAGTCTCTTCCTACACCTACACTTCGACGCTCTAGTCGGGTGAAAACTCTTTCATCGCATCTTCAAGATTAGCATTGTTTCTTTGTCTTTGCCACTTTGTACGAGCCAACCACCTATCGTGAAGTAAATCTGATCTGTTATGGCAACAAGTTATGACTGAAGAACTCCAGGCTATGGAAACCACTCATACTTGGAATCTAACTGACTTGCCTCAAGGTAAAACTATAGTAAGAAGTAAATAAGTGTTTAAGATTAAAACTAGTGCTAATGGATCCATAGAACGTTATAAAGCACGACTCGTTGATAGAGGTTTTACATAGGAATATGGTATTGATTATGAGAAAACTTTTGCTCCAGTTGCTCGTCTTACGACTTTTCGCTCTTTACTTGCGATTTCGACTATTCGCAAATGGAAGATGATCCAAATGGATCTTAAAAATGCATTTCTTAATGGAGACTTGCTCGAGGAAGTTTACTTACAACCTCCTCAAGGCCTTGACCACCCAATAGGAAAAGTTTGTCGTTTTTGTAAAGCCATACATGGTCTCAAACAGTCTCCTAAAGCTTCGTTTGCTAAGTTTAGCTCTGTACTCTCTCAACAGGGATTCACACCTAGTTCTTATGACTCTGCTTTATTTCTACGATGCACAGAAGTTGCCTTATTACTTTATGTTGATGACATGGTCATTATAGGAGATGATGTTTCAGGAATTCATGCCTTGCAAACATTTTTGGCTAGACCTTTGAAATAAAATATTTGGGCACACTAAGCTACTTCTTAGGCCTTGAAGTTACATCAAGCTCTGATGGATATTATCTTTCTCAAGTTAAGTATCCCTCTAATCTCTTATCTTGTGCTGGCTTAACTGACAGTAAAATTATTGACAATCCCTTAGAAACAAATTTCAAGTTACTGCCCAATGATGGTACGCCTCTATCAGATGCAATGTTGTATAGACAATTAGCTGGTAGTCTTATCTACCTTATTGTTACTCGACCTGATCTATCTTATGTTGTTTAGCTCGTAAGTCAGTTTATGCATGCTCCAAGATTTTCCCACTATCCCTCCTTAACTCTTCATGCCTTTTCTGATGCTGATTGGGCTGGTGATCCAATAGATCGTCGTTCTATCATTGGATATTATTTTCTTCTTGGTTCTTCATTAATCTCTTGGAAGAGTAAGAAACAAACCTTTGTTTCCTACTCTAGTACAGAAGCTAAATATCGCGCTTTAGCATATACCATTTCTGAGTTGTTATAGATTCGATGGTTACTCCAAGATATGGAAGTCTCTTTTTCTGTCGGTTCCACTCTTCACTATGATAACATGAGTGCTATACAAATTGCTTATAATGATGTGTTTCATGAACAAATAAAACATATTGAAATTAATTGTCATTTTATTCGTTAACATATCAAACAAAATACACTTTGTTTGACCTATGTCGCATCTGTCGATCAACTTGCTGATATTTTTATTAAAGCACACCCACCTAGTTGATATCGAGTTCTAGTTGATAAACTCAAAATGACTTCATCTCTACCATCTTAAGTTTAAAGAGTGATGTTACTATATACAGATATAAATATCTTATAGATATTATACTATGTCTATAAGATATGACCATATATATATAATCTTATAGATATTATATTATAATATATTGTAGAGTTATACTATATCTTAGAAAAATTATATTGTATCTTTTATATTTTTTTTTTATTTTAAGTCTTTATATAACTATAAATACCTTTCCTTTATATGTAATTTCTCACAACATGGGTGCATATTTCGATAACAAATCGCCCATGATTGAAACAAAGCAAGTTTCCATCAATCAAGACCCTAGTAAAAGTAGTCGGACCCCGACCAATAAGGGAAAAAGCCTGGGGCGTCAGTGTAGAGAATATCATGAAAACTATCGTCGGCCGAACAGCAAAAAAGCAAAGCCACGTGGCACCGCCCTACAACGTTTCTTCTCATTTTCCATTTTCCCTTTCAAAAGCCACTGCTGTAACTCTCGAGCTGTCCGAGTTCTTATAACACAGCCACAGAGCAAGCGCGGAGAGAGGAAGAAGGAGGAAGAAGAAAGTCGCGATTTGATTGAAACCTTTTATTAATGGAGAAAAGGTCGATGAGTAATAAGCATACATATAGAGTGTGCTTCTGCTTCTCTCGGAGGTTCAAGGCGAGCGTTGCAGAAGCACCGGAAGAGATAAAACAGTTGTTCGAGAAGTATTCAGTGAATGGATTGATGAGCGTTGATAATCTTCAGAGGTTTTTGGTCGAGATTCAAGGAGAGAAGAAAGCCAGCAAGGAAGAGGCGCAGGAAATCATGGATCGCCTCAAGGATTTCAAGCATCTCAATACCCTCCTGCGCAAAGGCCTCTCGCTTGAAGTCTTCTTCCGATACCTCTTCGCCGATTTCAATCCTCCTCTCTCACCCAATCTTGGAGTATATTTCCGTCGTCTTCTTCGTTCCTTATTGTTCTTTGTTTCTTGTTTGTTTGATTGTTCTGTGAGATTGATACTCTGCTTTGCTTGCTACATTTTCTTTATTTGCACTAGCGGTTGTAAGCGTTATTTCTGTTACTATATATATCTTATATTATAGATATTATTATAGATATTATAGTCTCTTGTATCTATATCTTTTATATTTCTATTTTTATTCTAATTGTACAAATATAAATACTCCATTTTTAACATGTAAACATCACTAGAATGCAATTCATTATATAGTATCAGAGCCGGTTTATTTTTTTATTTTTATTTTTTATTTTTGGCTTTTCGGTGTTCAATCGAGTGAAACCTGTTTAGTGATTGCTCCGCCAATGCTCTTCATCAACTACTATGCTAACTATTGCACATCACCGCTGCTGCTGTTTGTCGAACGTTATCTATTCCTAGATCAGAATCATCCCTTGTACACCGATTGTACAATGCTGTTGCTGCTGCGATTGCTTGGATCAGAATTGGCCCTTGCTGCTGCTGCTACTCCTCGGAACGACACTGCACTGCCGCTAATGGCTGTTTGCAGATTCACTGTTCCCTATTTCTTCAGCTCCGCTGCTCACAAACTGCTGCCACTAGCTTTGTTAGTTGTATTGTGCTGCTGCTACTGCTACAAATAATGGGACAAATTATAATATTTGGGTACAACAGATGTCTATATTTCACACCGGTCATCAAATGTGGTGTTATGTCATAGGAGAAAAACAAGAGCCTATACAACGTACTAATGAGACTGATGTTGAGTTCTAAGAACATCATGAGATTTGGGCTAATACTCATTGTAAGATTTTATCATGGTTAATCAATACCACCGTGCCATCTATTCAAATCCTCTTGCCAAAATTTCGTAATGCTCAACTTGCATGAAATTTTTTGGCTAATCAATATAATTGTTCGAGTGATCTAGCACTTCAATATCAATTGAAATCTAGCACCAGGTCAGTCAATTTTAGATTATCACTTGCAAATGAGTGCACTTTGGGATCATTTATCTCAAGCTGATCCAAACATCACTCATCTCGCCTCTGCTAAAGCTTTTCAGCCATATCGGGATCGTCGTCAATTCATTCAATTCATGATAGGTATATGGGATGATTTTGAATATGCATGTGCTTCTCTCCTTCATCGAACCCCTCTTCCGACACTTGAGACGACACTTACCAAATTAATTTCAGAATAAACTTGTCATGCTACTAAACTTAGCATGATCTCGGACTAGGTCTTAGTAACTTCTACTCCATTAGTTTCTGAACAAAAGATTTTTGTTCCTATTTCAAAAGTACCAGGGAAAGACTTGACCAAATTTACTGGGCAATGTTATAAATGTGGTTAATTTGGACATCGTGATTTTGAATGTTGGTGATCAATAGACAATTCAACTAAAATAATTAACTCTGGTCGCACTATTGCTTCTACTGTCTCTGCAGCACCAAACACATCTAAGGCACCTACTTTGTCTTGTATTACAGCTAATCTTAAGGTACTTGTGCAACAAGTTCTATCCAAAGCTCCCAATACTCTTTCAGTTCAATCAGGTAATATCTCTCCTTAGTTTATTGACTCCGCTTGTTGCAATCACATGACCTTCAATATTTCTTTAGTTTCACATAGTAACGACACTCCACCTATTTATGCTATCTATGCTGCTGATGGATCAAGTATGTTTGAGTATGTTTGTTAGTCACACTAATCCTAGCTCCACACTCAATCTCTCTCCCTAACACACTCGTTCTTAAATTATCACTTAACCTTCTTTCTGTTTGACAACTTATCGAAAATGGTTTTACTTTAACATTTTCTAATAAAGAATGTGACGTATAGGATCAGAAGACGGGGCGGCTAATTAGGACCGGGCGTAAAGTTGGTCATCTTTTTGAGCTTACTTCTCAACATATACCTTCCTATAATTCTTCTATTGCTGCATCTGTTTCTACTTGTTGTTTATGACATTCTTGCCTAGGACATGCATCTTTGTCTCGAATTAAAACTTTAACTTTCGCTGGTTGTTTAAGCCAAGTCAATTTTGAAAAATTTAATTGCATTTGTTGTCAACTGAGCAAACAAAGCGCCTTATCATTCAATAAAAGTGAATCTGTTTCATCAGTCCCTTTTGATCTTGTCCACTCTGATATCTGGGGCCCTGCTCCCATACTTATTAAAGGCGGATCTCGATATTTTGTGATCTTTATTAACGATTTTTCTAGATATACTTGGTTATATCTCTTAAAAGATAGTTAAGAATTGCTTGGTGTTTTTTGTGCCTTTCAAAAAATGATTCACACTCAATTTTGGAGAGAAATCAAAATCTTTCATGGTAATAACGTCCCAGAATACATATCTATTGCTTTTCTTGAAACTCTAAAGAATAGTGGGACTTAATAACATCAATCATGCCCATATACCTCTCAACAAAATGGTCGTGCTGAACAAAAGCATTGATACATTTTGGATACTGTTCGATCTCTTCTCCTTTCTGCTCAATTATCTGAAAATTTTTGGGGAGAAGTTGCACTCACTGCAGTCTACACTATTAATCGTATCCCGTCCTCCACTCTTGTCAAACTCCATACGCAATCTTATATGGGAAAACACCTGATTATTCTACATTAAAAACATTTGGTTGTGCATGTTTTGTCTTACTACCCCACATGAACGTTCTAAGTTGGAACCTTGCTCATGTCTTTGTTGCTTTCGCAGTTATGGCATTGAATATAAAAGCTACCGTTGTTATGATCCTATTGAACAAAGACTACGCATATCTCGCCATGTGCAATTCTGGGAACATCGGTTATTTATGTCTCTTTCCTCATCATCTTCACCATCACCTCGTTCCTCCTTCTTATTCTTAATTCCTCCTTAGACATATTTCCTAACTCCGATGTAGGTGAAACAAGTTCATCAAACTCCAACTTATCTAACGGAACTAATTTACCTGCAACGTTAGAAGATCCAATCAACACATCACCTGAGCCTGTTTCTATACCTGAAATTCTTTGCTCTAGTCGGGTGAGAACTCTTCCATCCTACCTTCAAGATTATCATTTTTTTTTTTTGGCTCTTGCCACTTTGTACAAACCACACACATATCATGAGGCTAAATCTGACCCGTTATGGCAACAAGCTATTGCTGAAGAACTCCAAGCTATGGAAGCTACTTATACTTGGGATCTAACTGACTTGCCTCATGGTACGATTGTAGTAGGAAGTAAGTGGGTATTCAAGATTAAAACTCTTGCTAATGGATCTATAGAACGCTATAAAGCATGCCTAGTCGCTAGAGGTTTCACACAGGAATATGGTATTGATTATGATGAAACTTTTGCTCTAGTTGCTCGTCTTATGAATTTTCGCTCTTTACTTGCGATTTTTGCTGTTTGCAAGTGGAAGATGCTTCAAATGGATGTTAAAAATGCATTTCTTAATGGAGACTTGATCAAGGAAGTATATTTACAACCTCCTCAAGGCCTTGACAACTCACCAGGGAAAGTTCGCCGCCTTCATAAAGCTATATATGGCCTCAAACAGTCTCCTCGAGCTTGGTTTTCTAAGTTTAGCACTATACTTTCTCAATGGGGTTTTGCTCCTAACACTTATGATTCAGCTTTGTTTCTACGTCGCTTAGAGGCTAGCTTTGTTATTCTTCTACTTTATGTTAATGACATGATTATTACAGGAGATGATGTCTTAGGGATCCATGCCTTGCAAAAATTTTTTGGCCAGACTTTTGAAATGAAAGATTTGGACACACTCAGCTACTTCTCAGGCCTTGAAGTTACATTCAGCTCCAATGGATATTATCTCTTTCAAGCTAAGTATGTCTCAGATCTCTTATCTCGTGTTGGTTTGACTGACAGTAAAATTGTTGACAGTCCCTTAGAGACAAATGTCAAGTTGTTGCCCAATGATCGTGTGCCTCTACCAGATGCAACGTTGTATAGACAATTAGTTGGTAGTCTTATCTATCTTATTGTTACGAGGCCCGATCTATCTTATGTTGTTTAGCTCGTAAGTCAATTTATACATGCTCCAAGATCTTCTTATTATGCAGTAGTTTTACGTATGTTTCGATACGTGAAGGGTATCATGTTCTATGGTCTTCATTTCTCTGCCCACTCCTCCTTAGACCTTCATGCTTTTTCAAATGTTGATTGGGTTGGTGATTCGACCAATCGTCGTTCTATTACCGTATTATTTTCTTTTTAGATCATCACTAATCTCTTGGAAGAGCAAAAACCAAAATTTTTTTTCGTGTTTTAGTACAGAAGCTGAATATCGCGCTCTAGCAAATACCACTTCTAAGTTGTTATGGATTCAATGGTTACTGCAAGACATGGGAATTTCTTTTTCTGCAGGTTCCACTCTTTGTTGTAATAACATGAGCGCCATATAAATTGCTCATGATGAAGTGTTCCATGAACGAAAAAATACATAGAGATTGATTGTTATTTCATTCGTCAGCGTATCAAATAGAATACACTCCGTTTGATCCACATCATTTCTGTCGATCAACTTGCTGACATTTTTACCAAAGCACACCTACCTGGTTGACATTGAGTCCAGGTTGACAAACTCAAGATGGCTTCTTCTCTACCTCCTTGAGTTTGAGGGAAAATGTTACTATCTATATCTTATATTAGAGATATTATACTCTCTAATATCCACAAGATATTATACTCTCCTATATCTATAAGATATTATATTATACTCCTGTATCTTTTGTATTGCCATTTTTGTTCTAATTGTACAAGTATAAATATCCCCTTGGTAACATGTAAACATCATTTAGAATTCAAGGAATTCAATTACAATTTCCATGAAAGTTATTGAGTGCACTTAAACATTAAAGACTGGTTTAAGTATAGAGATTAAGGTCGCAATTGATACAACCTGTCTTTTTTTTGGATATAGAGAAAGCACTCTTTTGAGAAGAGCAATTCAAGGCTTATGGATTTGCATTGAATTACATGTTAATGTATGATTTATTGCAATCCAAAGGTGGTAAGGTGTTGCAATTTGCATTGTAGTACAACATCTGCATTCTGCTGTTGGTCAGTCTAAAAGCAGATTTTTGTAAAATGTCTTAAAACTGCTTTGTGTCGAAAGGAGATTTGTAAACACTTGTCCAAAAGAGGTCTACTAGTCTATGCAAGCTACCATTTCTTTTTAGAGATCATGGATCTTGGAAACATGTCCCCAATTAATCTTATGGAGCCAGAATTTATGGAAGGATACAAAGATTCAAACTTGAAACCTCCCTATCTAGCAGATTTTAGGTGACTTTGTGCAAGCTTTGAGGTGAAGATTTCAAACCCCTATCACTTCCTATTACGAAGTAAAGGAAAACAACACAAAGAATTTGTTGAATATTTGAAGGCATTGAAATGCCTTTGGTCCCTCTAAGGTCCATCTAAATAAAATTGACCACTTTTAAAATAAAACTTCCATTTTCTGGAGATGGTATTTTAGGACTTTTTTCTGAATGTCAAGTGAAGAAATCAACAAGAAGGAAAAAATTATTTGTACATTTGAGGTTTTGTTGCTGTAAAGGTTTCTTACCAATGCATCAATCCCACTTGCATGTTGGTTTTCAACTGTGCATATTATGGCCTTGTTTTCCAAGTCTTTAACCAATTAGTGATTATTGAATTAAAAGATTTCACTTACACCCTGATAAAATTTCTTTTGCTCAGATCATTAGTATACATAACTACATCATTGGTGGCCAATTATGCATTAGGCATGGATTTAGATTCTTTGAATGATTTCCTAGTTAGAAACAAATATATAAACTTTTATCATGTAAATGAACTTCCAGTTGAAAGAAAAACTTAGTACTGAGAAATTGTTGGCAATTTATGGTATAATGATAAGGCTTGAGTAATGCTGAATGATTTGTTGTCACTCTTGATTTATTTTGAATAAACTTTTCTAGACATTAATAATACACCCAAGTAGGTAAGTTGCTATAAGAGGGAAATGGGGGGATGGCTTTAGTCATTATTTCTATTGGTATAAACTTTAAAGGTTGTTGTTAGTTTTTGAACATTGGTCTTTTCTTTTAATGTTTTTTATGACTTGTTTGTTGTTTCACCTTAGAAAATGATCTACTCGTAGAGTCTCTAATCATCCTTTACCACAGGTGCACCATGATATGAAGGCTCCATTATCCCATTATTTCATTTATACAGGACATAATTCCTACTTAACTGGGAATCAGCTTAGTAGTGATTGCAGTGATGTCCCTATCATAAAGGCACTCCTCAATGGTGTAAGAGTGATTGAATTGGATATGTGGCCAAATTCTAAAGGAGATAATGTGAATATTGTTCATGGCAGGTATGGAGTTGATTGGCAACACCACCTCCTATCACATTGTCGAGAATGTATTTAAATCTCTCCATTCTTGTTTGACATGCGTCTATCCTTTTTATAGGACGATTATTTCTTCTTATATATTCTATTCCAATGTATATTCTCTTGGAAAGCTTTTGATAGGAATTTTATATGGCAATCATTTTTGCAATCTATGTTATTTGGACTTGAGTACTGGTGTCAGATATGGCTACATTCTAAACGTCCTACTTGTTCATTTTTAAATTCTGAGGCAGACGGACTCATCTAAAATGTGTCTGGAAATTTGGATGTAGGTACTTAGTCCCACATAGGAAATTTAATGTTCTTGGAACAAAATTCTGTGTAATATAAGTTTCCAAAAGCTTGGACTTTGAAGAAGAAAAGCTTGTCACTCCCCTACTCCATGAAATAAAATCACTCCTAGCTTCTTTGAGTGCTTATTTTTTTAGATTATTAATTATTTATTAGAAGTAAGTGAAAGATTTACAAAAACTCCATGAAAGTTTACTAAAAAAATTGAAATAGTTTGTATAGTTATGTAAATAAAGTCATCAATTGTGATACTTATATTTCTCAAATTCCAGTTCTTCATTCTTCTTATCATTCATGCTATTCTTTTTTATATTTTTAGTTTGGGGTTTTCTTATGAATTCCTATTGCATTACAAATTTGTAATGTCTAGACTACCATATCCTCCAGTGCGATCGCCTGCAGAACTGTGAGTGGCATTTTCACTTTATGACTGTACCTTTGCATGCCTTCATCTTTTACTGCTAAGACTCCATTCTTTTTGAAAGATCTAACTCAAATCATTTTTTCTTTTCTTCCACTTCTGTTAAACCAGGACAATCACAACAAAGAATGCTTATCAGTGGATAAGAATAATTGTAGCTCCAAACTTAATT